>JANHGB010043258.1:0-43885 GCA_026283785.1 Coracopsis vasa | reverse complement strand
GGGAGATTTAGGTTAGATACAAGAAAGAAAATCTTTACTGTAAGAGTGGTGAGGCACTGGCACAGGGTGCCCAGAGAAGCTGTGGCTGCCCCATCCCTGGCAGTGTTCAAGGCCACGTTGGGCTTGGAGCAATCTGGTCTAAGTCTGAGGTGTCCCTGCCTGTGGCAGGGGTTTGGAACTAGATCATCTTATGGTCCTTTCCAACCCAAAGCAGTCTATGATTCTATGAATTGCTTGCTTTCCTTATAGCATCCTCCACCACTCCTTTCTTTGTTTTCTGCTCTTCTATATAGACTTGCCTTTTCTGTTTTCCCCTTTTCTTTTTCTACTTTTTCTTTCATTTTCTAGTTCATGCTTTCATTTTTTTGTTGACTGCTTCCTTTCACAATTTGAAATAGCTTCCTTGATTAGGAGGTCCAGGAGATCTTAGTTTTGGAGCTTTTACCCCTGAGAGGATGCCCCAGGTTTGCATGTTTATTTTTCAGTTGTGCCTTTGAGAGTGAGGACTGAAGGGGGAAACTTCCCAGGCTGTGTCATGACATCCTCACTTTCTGCTGTGAGTGCTGCATCATTGATGGGGATTCAGCACAGGTTGCTTCAGTGTCCTGCAGTTCAGGGATATATAATGCTACTGCAGCAAAAGAGGATAAAATATTAATGCCACAAAGCTAGTCACCAAACTTCCCACTTTCAGAGGGGTCAAAGCTGACTTGTTTTCAGCAGTCATCCTTTGCGTCTCTGTAGACTGACAGCACAGCTTGGCCCAAGATGGGAGGGAAAAAGTTGGGTCTCCTGTTCTTCTCTTACCACTGGTTAAGGGCCATGGTCCAAGGCGGTGGCCTGGATCAGACCTGCTTCTACTTAGCCCAAAGGTTTGGATGCTGACAAAGAAAGTTTTGTTCCTGGTATTGGAAGAAAGAGAAGAGCAGAGTGAGAAGTGCTGCTGGAAGGGCAGCCTTGTAGCAAAGCACCAGCTTCTGCTCACCATGGCTTCCAGCAGCAGCCCAGCTCCTTGCCCCTCAGTGCTCATAACAGCTGCAGACAAGTGAGCATAGGGGCTGCCTGCACAGAGAAAGAAGGGAGGGATGAGCTGTTTGCCTGGCAGAGGGCAGAAATGTTCCTGTGGGAATGAGGGGGAAATGTTTTCTGCAGAAGATACCTGCGGGGGAGGTAAGGTAAGGGAAGGAGTCTGGGGAGCAGGGGACATGGAGATTGTAAGGGGATGGGAGTCACTTCTCTTCTGTATGAGTACTGAATGAGGACGATGTGATTGGTGTGTGTAGCATAAGGTATGAACCTGTGTGTTGCCTTGCTCTGTTCCACAGAACGGTTTCCCAGGGTTGACTGAAGTGTTTGAAATGAATTCTACACTGATTTCCATCAAAACTGACACATGCAACAGAAAACACCTCTCTTGCTGATAAGATGTGATTTATTTATTAAGAGCTTCAAGAATTGTATCATTATGCACACTATAGTTAATGATGTGTCTGCAGTGACAGCACTCCTGCATGTAGTTGACATCCCTTTCCCCTCCTGTCGTATTTAATGACTTTATGTTCAGAAGCCTTTTGCATCCAATATGCAGCAGGCCAAATCCTTCAGGAGGCTTTCTTTGATGACCAAATTGCTGTAGTGAATTCAGCTGTTATTGGAGATTGGATTTTGTAAAAGCTGCTTCCCTCCAGAAGTCTGTGCCGTACTTCAAGTTTGCTGTAACACCCCATCATGGTCATTTTCAGGATGAGTCTGGCCCATCTTTGCTTCATCCTTTAGACTGGTTGTTGCCATTACGTACAAGGAGTAGCAGAGACGGAGCTGGATTTGTTCAGTCTTAAGAGAAGTTTTGGGTGGGATGTAGTGATGCCTTTAATACTTAGTGGGAGATTGTAGGGAAGGAGGGGGCAGACTTCTCACAGTGCATGGTGAAACGGCAGCAGGCCATACACACAAGTTGCAGTAAGGGATATTCTGATTAGACCTCAGGAATATTTTTTTCCTCAGGACAGTAGTTAAACATTAGCACAGGTTGTCCAGAGAGTTTGTGGGACCTCCATCCTTGGAGCTACTCAAAGCTGAACTGGACAGGGCCCTGAGCAGCCTGCTCTGAGTTGGTCCTAAGTTGAAGGGTTAGATGACTTCAGGAGCTCTCTTCCAACACTGGTTATTCTATGGCAGTTTGATTACAATCAGTATTGCTACAAGCCTGCTACGCTGGAGGAGGCTGTTGACTTTTTGAAGCCCATTGCTCCAGAAAGAAGCAATGTAAGAAAAACAAAACCGTGAATGCTGCAGCCAGCAATAGCTAAATAGGGAAATAAAAGTAATTAAAAAAAGGAAAAATTAAAAACAACCACTACACAAACAACCCTCCCCCTAGGTTTCCTGAGCTACCAGTAAGTAGTAAGTAGTTTCTGCTGGGTGTAATGGATCACCCAAAAGATAAGACAGCAGAAACAGAGAGTGTGCATAAGGCTGCATTAACTAATTGACTGTAGATAACTGTAAAAGGAAAAATTTGGAGTTTTTTTCTTCTCAGCTTTCTATGTCAACATAACCAAAAAAATGCTTTGTGGAGCAAAATGTTTTATTAGTAATTCAGTGAGATCAAGGGGTGCTTGAAGTAGCAGAGATATTTCTCTGCTTTTTAAATCAAACTGTAAATCTCTGCAGTGACTTCATTGCTACCTGAAGCAGGACCCAAGGTTGAAAGTAAAGAGTCTGTAGCTCACTGCTGGAAATAATGGGTTTCATAGGCAACTGATGTTTGGGGCATTCATTTAGAAGAATGGGCATTGTTCACTGCCTTGCTGCTGCTTGTATGGCATGAAGGGTCATTGACTTGATTTCCTTGTCCAGAGGCTTTGACAGCAAGATTAATGCATTGAGCCGTTCTTCATACAGAGCTTAGCTGAAGGATATGGTTGTCTCTCACACGTGTGAGTGTTTCTCATCTGCATATTGTCCCAACCAAACTGCATTAGAAGAGGGAGAAATTTCCGAAGCTCTAGCTTAGGCTGTCTGGAAGTACAGGCTGTTGCCTAACACAGTTTCCTGCCTGCTGAAGACATCATGGATATGTAAGAGTTTAGAATATTTTCACTACATATGCCCTACAGTTTGATCACTCTCATCATTTCATAGTGCAAAGAGAAAAGATGTTAACAGCAGTTTTTTAGTTCTCCATGCAAACAAAACGTGTTCTTGAAAAGTCTGAATTTGGAGTCTACGGGAGCAAGTCTTATGAAGAATTGAAGGATCCAAGCAGTGCCCAATGGCCTGTCTCACCTGTCAGTGACAAACTTCCCAGTTATTTCAGGGGGCTGTAGGGTCTTGCTTAGCTGTTCCTGAGAGGGCAATATTTACAAGCGGTCTTGTTTTCAGGGTGCTTAAGCTCATTAATGCTCTGTGTATAGCCCTGTCAGGTTTACAGGACCAATCCTGTCCTGCGTTAGGCAGCTGCCTGATGTGCGTCCGATCATAAACCCAGATTTTCTTAAAGGCTTTTTTATTCCTGGATGGTGGTAACTCTGGGAAGCACAAAGCTGTTTAGCAACTGCAAGGAGCCTTCTTCCCTGCTAACTGAACCAGAGTTTGTTTTGCACGTGGGGGCTGTAAAGTGCTGTCATCCTTGGACCACTTCAGACTTACTGAGAGACTTGTTAGCTCTCAAAGGGTCATTGGCGTCAAAGAGCATGCAGCCTTAGTCCCCACATGTGAGCAGTTGGTGATATATGCTGCAGGAAGCAGTCATCCCAGAAGTATGTTATATATAAAGAAAAACTGGCTGTTGCTCAATATAGCTCAGCCATCAATGCAGAAGGCACAGCCCAAAGCCTGTCTGCATGCATGTGTGATTGTGTTTAGGTATCTGAAAATCTAAGAGTTTATTTAAATGAAATTTCAAAGAGTGAAGGAAGATCAGAATATGTAATCAAGGCTTCTCCTCTGCTGCCAAAGGATAGCTGAAGTTTATTAGGCAGAACTGTTGAAATAATTAAAAAGCTAAATCTAATAAAATGTTGGAAGATAAAGATATTGGACTCTCTGGGAGGTACTGATTTGTTGCCTTAGTCCTCAATTTTGTCTTAATTGGAAGTGGTTGCTCTTAATATTGCTATTCTAGCTTGTGGTTATGCTGAAATAGCATTGTACGCACATAGGGTAGCTTGGAGAATATGAAAGATCTTCATGCAAACATGGAGATCTCATACACTTGGTATGTATTGTCATTGACTGTCCTCTTGTTGTGTGTTGATAGCTGCCTTCTGGAGAGAGTAAGCAGGATTTTTTTGTGGTAATTTAGTTTGGGTGCCAGGGTTTGCTCTCTGAAATCTGCTGAAAGAATTCATTGCACTTTCAATGGGGGAAAAACTGTTCACTCATTTCCTTGCTATCTTTTTAAAGGGTTTCTAGGAGAGTAGTTTTTTGGAATGAAAAACTTCTGTCTCCTGGCAGTCCATGAAGTAACCAATAGACAAAGCTGCAAGATGGGCAGTGTTCAGACTAAAACAAGGGAAGTTCAGTTTAGGTATAAAGAAGTTCTTTACTGTGAGGGTGCTGAGTCCTGGAGCAGGTTGCCCGAAGAAGTTTTGAATTCTCCATCCCTGGCAGTGTTCAAGGCCAAGTTGGACAGAGGCCTGAGTGACATGGTCTAGTTTGAGGCATCCCTGCCCATGGCAGGGTTTGGAACTATATGATCTTAAGGTCTTTTCCAATCCAAACCATTCTATGATCCTATGAGTCTGTGAGGCATACAGAGGGCAATTGCCATATGCCCACAAAGGGCAATTTCTTCTTTTAATTAGGAAATGGCATTGAGAGATAGTGTATTACAAGGCTAGAGTAGTGCTGACTGTGACACATGAGGCAGACCCTGTGTGTGTGTGGCCACAGTCCTTCAGGGATATGAGCCGGCTGCAGGGAGCCCAACAGGGAGTCAGGCTGCTGCTGGAGCAACTGACTGCTCATTGGAAGCACCTGATAGAAAGATAGTCCAGTGCCAGCAGAGTGGCTTAACCAGCTAACAGGATAAGTGGAATATATTGCATTCAAGAGCTGGATAATTCTGTTAACAGAGTGAGGGCTGTAGCTGAAGCACTGCCAGTAATTAGGACTAGATTTTCAAAGTGGTGCCTGGGATTATAGCCTTAATTCTGTCACTGACAGGCTCAGGACTCTCTCTGCTCCTTTCATGATTTGTCCATTATATCCCAGTGTGCCCTGTGTTCCCAAGATGTGGCAGAAGTCAAGTGATGGAGAAAAAGGAAACATTTATTTAGTGTCTATTTATTTAGTCTTTTTTTTTTTTTCAAAAAACACCATTTCTTTTTAAATTCAGCACTTGAGAGGAAATGGGAGTATTCACCCATTTGCAGGTCTACTCAGGAATTCCTTCTTTAAAGAGAATGGTAGTACATGAAGCATGGACTTGGAATGATGTCTTATATTCTTTTACTCTGGAAAGATGCTTCACTGCTGAGCTGTGGAAAAGGAAAGGCTGTGAGCCTTTTCTCACTTGCTCAGAGAGTTGTCCTAATGTTGAGAATTCAGTGTAATAAAGAGGACAACTGTAATAGCCAATAGAACTAGGTTAGAGTGGAGTAACTTCTTGACACCTGTGCCATGTACACATAGGTCTGCTATGACAGTAGCTCCAAGGTGATTTAAACTGACATCAGCAAAGCTATGAAGAGTGAAAACTGGTACCCTGCATTCTTCTGCTGGGCAGTTTTAGACCTGTCTTACATCTCAGAGGAGTTAAGGGATACAAACAGATGGAAGGAGACAGGGCCAAAGCATCAGCTGCTTCTTTTGCTCCTGACCATTGAATTCAGGCTGTTCACCTTGTTTAGTTTGCTTTAAATCTGCAGGCAAGTGTAGTGCTCTTGAAAAGCAGAGAACAGATAACTGGAGCTTGAAGCAAGCATGGTGCAGGCAGTTACTGGACAGCCTGTCTATTCCCCCAGCTCTGAAACACCACATATTCACCTCTGACACATCTAGCAATAGTTTTTCTGTTTGCTGAAGCACAACTGGGGGCTGAGTTGATGCTATTTTTCACTTGTAATTGGAATCAAGCACAGGTTACAGCCTTCCCTTTTCACAGCGCCCTCATCTACTGCTTTTCATCCTCAGAGCTGGCGTGTACAAACAGAAAATACTTTGTTGCTTCACTGTTGTAGTTTCTAGTGTTCTTTCACTGTAGACTTCAATCATCCATACAGATTTGGATAGTACTGCTTAGAAGTGAGGGTCCATCAGAATACTTTCATATGTTTTTAAGTGTGTTATTTTAAAAAGAAGCTCTTGTGAATAGATAATAACAGGCTAAAGCTTTGCCAGTTTACAGTACCTGATTAATCTGCATTAACTATTACTGTAGTTACCATCTGTACTATCAGTGTAAAATATTCTAGGTTTTAATTAGCACCTTCTAAAATTGGATCTTGATTGAATTGCGCCATTAGGCAACATCCATGGTATTCATCATATAAAAGCAATAAATACAAACAGTGCAGTGTTGTTTTTAATATCATTGCAGTTTCCTCTGGTTTAAATATAAGAAATCCTGGCCTATGTGAGATAGTTTGTATCAGTTATGATCATTAAATTTTACCATTGTTTTGCAGCAGAAGGTACTGATACAGAGCATTAAGACTGAGGCATAACAGTGTTTTTCTGTACTGTGCATAGGAAAAGGAGTAAGTGCTTGTATTTGTCAGCTATGCATGTCTACCAGTGGTAGACCATGTAATAAAATCATATTAATCCTGCTTCATATCAGCAGGACTTTTAAATCAACTAAGTTGGGCTGCACAATATGCAAGCATGCTAGAGGGACTTAGTGGTGCAAAGCATGTTTTACCAGCATGCTGCACTATCACTGGTCACTGTGGTACCCAAAAGCAGATTTTCTGAGTGCAACACCAGGCAAACATGATCACAGCATCTTCCAGACCTATCTTCACACTGTACGTATGTCCAAAAGTATTTGCCTCATCTTAACCTAGAGGTACATGGAAGCTTAATAAGGGTATCCCAGGTGTACACTGTAAGCAATTTACATCCAGGAGCAAGAGTGTTGTCCTTGTTACTGTTCCATGCAGATGGGTGAAGGGTAAAGATATTTTGGGAGATGTTTTTAATTAGCTGTGAGAGTCTCTGTTTCTTAGCTTCTGCTTAGACAAATTTTTGGTGATGCACTTGGAATTTTGCCTGAGCAATAGCTGATGGACTGTAGTGCTCTGGGGTCTCTCAAGACTTTCTGATGTTTTATAACACATGCCATGGCTAAACAGAGAGCAAGTCTCAAGGGCTCCATTTGCTAGTGTGAAGTTGCCTTCTTTCTCATTCAGGGTCACATAACTTCCCTCTAGCATATGCAGGAACTACTCACAAGGAAAAGTGATACTAGGACAAGACTTACTATTTTTAGCTTTCAGTCATCTCCTTCTCTCTTCTTTTTTCTCTCTGCTGAAAAAACGAAATGTGCTACCAAACATGAACCTTTTCCTGAGCTCAGCAAGTCCTGAGAGACTTGGATCTGGCCTCAAGTACTTCCACGTGTTTCACAGGTAGCCATCACAGGCTCTGACGTCATCTTTTGCCATGTTTCTGAGGCTGGGGAACTGTGAGCAGACCAGAAGATTTTACAATGTGTATTTACTGGAGAATATTTTAAAGGAAGTGCTCTACTTCTCTAACTGCTTGAGTACATGCGCTCCCATTAGTGGCCATGACAGGCAAGGAAAGCAAAAGGAGGTTTGATGCTTCAGGAAGCCTTCAGTTTTCTGAGAGATTTAGCTAGGCTTGAAGTTGCAGCTCACATCCCATCTCTTCATGTCTAGATAGGATAGAAGCATGTAATAAAAGCATTTTCATCCTATTTCGTATCAGCAGGACTCGTAAAATAATAAGGCTGGGTTGCACAATGTGCAAACATGACATTATAAGCTGAAAATATAAACTAATTCAGACTGAGCTCTCACTTCAAGGGCATAAAGGAGCACCAAAGTTATTGAGGGAAAATCACATTTGTTCCTTTTTGTTCCAAGGACTTCAAGTCTGTAGGATGTCAAGTGAGAAGATCAATATTGTCTTTCTGTCAACTATATTTTGAGAGGCAGTTGAGAAGATAAAGGGATTTTATCTTCCAGTGACTGAATTCAAGGCTTACTTACAGTGACAAAACTCCCGATGTAATTATATTGTAGCCACTAAAATCAGTCTGGATTTCTTTCATGATAAATGACAAGCGGAAAGAGCTTGTGCACTTCCCCATCCCAGTCCTATGAACTATGAACTAGACACTATGAATCTCAGTTGGCGTGGTGGCTGGCAATTTTTGGTGACCATGCACCCTCCTTTGTCCTGCCCTGCGTTAAGTGCTGTTAACCTTGTCCTCCCTATTGAGGACAGTCTGGTATTGCATTAGTGAAACCAAACTGCAGCAAATAGCTTTTTTATTTTCAGAAAATCAGGCTTTTGTTGGGAGATTTTTCTCCCTTCCTCCCCCTCCATTCCTTCTGATGCCAAATGCCAGTGTTAAGGTATAATCACTTTCCTGACCTTCCTAATAACCTTCACTGAGTGTGTCCATGCATAATCATTCCTTCCTTTGACATATGATGTCTACCTGTTCTTGACCCCTCTCTGGCACATGCCCTGCTGTGCCTGAGGATCTGTATTGTGGATGAGAAGGTACAGCGTACATGGGCAGACCAGTGCCACCAGACCACTGGAGGACAAGGAGCATGGGACAATGCTTCACAAAACAGATGGATCCTGTGTTGTTGTTGTTATAGGGCTGGATGTGTGATTACTCTCTTTGTATAATGCCAAGCTTTGCCAGTGTAAGTTTGGCCGTGCTGGTGATGCTTTGTCTCTATCGGGATTTGCGGCAATACCCTAGTGTCTCAGTACAATTTACTGATGTAGCCATGGCCCTAAAAGGGTCATTTAATAGCAACATACTTTAAAGTTTGGAACAGGCTGGACTCCATCAGATCCACCCCAGTCTGTTCAAAGCATAGACTGTTAAACTATTCATACTGATTCATGGCAGATCTAAAACCCCAGAGAAGCGTTTAAGGACTGAAAAAAAGAACGTTTTGCAAATGTGCACATATCTAGGTCGGTTGACCCAGTTACTGTCCTGGACAAAATCCTGAGAAGACCATTAGTAGTAAGCATTAAAGGATAATGTGTAATAAATGTCGGGCAGTGCCATACTAGGAAAAATACATCTTGACAAGGAAATGTCGTTTCTTGGCACGATCACACGTTCGGCTGGTAAAGGTTACTGAGCTCTTCTCATCAAACTCTCCTAGTCAGATACAATATCCTGATTTAAACATGTCTCTATCCAGAAATCAGTGGTGGTGTTAGTGAGTAAATTGAAACCTGCTTAGCTGAGAAGGCCGAAAGTGCAATTGCAACTAATTAGCTGTGATCCAGTAGGGATGTTTCTACTGGAATTTGCTCATAGTCCCACTCTACTCACTATCCTTTTTCCCATTTAAATAGTCTGTGAGGAACAAAATTATTATGACAGTCAAGTCTAACAGAGCCTACTTTTTTATAATGGTGTCTAAATTCAACCTGTATATCTATGATCTAGGCCTCGTCTATGCCTTGACCTGCCAGCTGTGCATGTTGTTTAATCCCTGCTAGCTGGGCTGCAGTGCTCCCTTGCCCAGGTTTTTTGCTCTGTAGGGGCAAATAGCAGCTTGTTTTCTAAGTTAAGCTTGAATACACAATATTTAATATACTGAGCAGTGAGTCACAGCTGAGTGGGACTTCAGTTACTGTTTCCTGGCAGAAATTGGAACCTCACTGCATAAACGCTGGTTTTCTTTTTTGCCTGAAAGCCAAATGACAAGAGTGGTGAGAAGCTGCAGCTTCCCAGGCGCAGAGCAGCACTTGGTTTGACTCCAAAGTCAGTGGGAAGTAGTAGTAGCACCACCTCCCTTCTGAACTTGGAGCCTGACTCCCAATAGCATTTCCTCTGTTCTGTTCAGGGAAACAGTGGTGAAAACTACTGATTGTGGGGTTCTGCTGGTGCCACAGACACTGGGTTGAAGGCTTCCCAGTTCTGATCACAGCCAGAAGGTAGCCTGGGTCCCAGTTTGCGCAACAGAAACCCCCTAATAAACTTGTTGAGCCAAAGACTGATATTAGAACCAAAACTGTGGAGTACAAAAGGTCATCTATTGATTTCTGGCCCCCAGATCGCCCTCAATGCTTTTGCACACAGTATTAGTAAACTTTAGGAAATCTTTCTCACTTGTGTATAATAAACTTTCTGGAACAAGTTTTTCTATGCCAGTAATAAGGTGTTACAAAGATAGAAGTTGTTTCTAGAGGTGAGAGCCACATCCCCATGCTTACACACTGCTTTTATCTTCTGTAATTTTAGTATAGCAGTTTCTCTCCCAAAAAGCAGTTCTTTTTTGGAAGAGAAACAGCTATACTAAAATTACAGTAGTATTTTTGTATCATTCTATGTTCTTAAGGAAAAGCCTTCAGGAAGGGATAACTTAGGCCACTAGTGGTTAACTTATTAGCTGGATAAAAACATAATTTTGATTAGCGGTCATCTAATTGATTCTTAGCTGTAAAACTAAGAATCTTTAAAAAAGACAGTTACTAAGCCATTTGTCTGTTCAAGAGTTACTGGAGAATACACACTCTCACCACAATTTTTCTTCCAGCAGATTTTTAAAAGCATCACCAATGAAGATTCAATCCAGGGGCAAGGAAGTCGAAGACTGATAAGTTTTTCATTGTCAGGTAAGTCACTGCTGAAGTGCAAGTTCTAAGCCCAGAGAGTGGTAAACTGCAGTTACTAAAGCTTTTCATGTACATGTGTATCTATGTGTATGTACGTATGTATGTATTTTTGCATGGATTTCTTCTTGTTGCTTTAGAAGTGAGGCTGAGACAGCGAATTGTGATTGTTGTCGCATAACTGTCTTCCTTCAATGAGTTATGTGTTGAAGTGTCTTGTTGAAGTAGTTTTGGGGCCACATTAGGTTTTCCTGTTTACAATTAAATGTGGTGCCATACATGTAGGGAAAACAAGATCAAAGGCATACGCTTTACTTATAGAGCAAAATGTGGTTTGCGGTAGTCCTCTGTTTCTTGGAGAGTATGTTCCACTGTCTTTGCCTGGACCGGAGGCAGATCCATGTGCCAAGGTGCACAAGCTTGTCTGTATTGCTCAGAAGGGACTCTCAGACTTCCTGAGCCAGAGGACTGCTCTCCTCTAAATTTTCTAAAGAATGCTTAGCCTGTTACTTGGCATATCGCTGCAGGTTTTAAGGGCTTACTATGGTTCCATGGAGCAGCTATGGACCATTTGATTTGGCTTTGGTAAAAACAATTCGTAAATCACTTGTGTAGAAAAAATCAGTTTGTCAAAAGAGAGTAGTTGTGAGCAAGGTTCTCATTTTGAAGTTTTATGCTTGCTACTTCATTTCCATGGGGCTTAGCTCCTGGAAAACAAACAGAAATATGCTGAACGTGACTTGGAAATTCTTCAGGGAAGTAGTTCAGAGAAAAAGAGTTACCCTTGTTCAGAGTTTTTTAGGCCTTTCTGTTTAAAATTCTCCATCTGGCCAGCATCCCATTACATGATTGGTTTGACCATGTGATTTATTTCAAGTTTCCCTCCAAGCTGTGTTAAAGTCTTCCATATCTCTTCAATATTAAGAGTGCAAGTCAGTGCTTTTCCAAACTAGATATCCAGTGTGGTTCTTGAGAGGCTATTTATGCTCTATGGCAAGTTAGACTGACTTTAGACGGGGCTCTTTTAACACTTATTTTTCCCAGTTTGGACACTGGGCATCCACCCAGTTATTCAATTTGATAAACTGACAGGTTTAGCTCAGCAGAAATAAAGGAGTAGAGTTTGCATTTATGTCACATCCATATTAACGGCATCATCACAGCCGGGTATCTGAAAGGCCTTGAGCTCACAGTTATTTTATCAACAATCTTTGCTACCAAGATGGCTCAATTTCAGTCTTTCTGAAATGAATTGATTAACACATCACAAGGATTTATTTATTACCTTCTTACTTAATCAATACAACAGCAAGAAAAAAGTTGTTGTCTCTCTCAAAGTAAAATTATTGCTATTCCTTTATCCGTTATGCTAGCTAATAAAAGGTACATCAAGCCAGGCCTTCCAGAGGCATCAGAATGAACTGGGATTGCTTTGAGCTTGCACTACTATCACAGCAATAACCTCTACATTGTCATTGTCAGCTCATATAGACTTCTCCATTTCAATATATGTATTTTAGTATACTGTCACCTTCAGTGTCATTACTTAGAGTTAAGTTTCCAAATTATGATTGATTTAGTTGCAATTAAGGGGAAAAAAAAACGTGTAAGCCCATTAGTCTGACTGGGGACCATTGCATTAGGGGCTGCACTACCACAGAGCCATTGTGCCCTAAACAGTTTGTCATCTGAATAATGTGAGAAGATCTATGCCTTCTACCATAGCAGTTTTAAAAAGAATAAGTTATTAGAATGGGAGAGAAAAGTCTCAAAGTAGACCAAATCCCAAGAAATGCTGAACAACATCAGTCTGTTTCAGTAGACTTATATGGCTTGCTCTGCTGTCTAGACACTCCAGTGAGGCCGGTGATAATGTGAACTGTGCAGAAAGAGTTTCTTTGGTAACAAAGTGCTTTATTCTTTCTGTAGTTTTATTAAGTATTTGGTTGGACAAAATTCAACTGTTTTCAGTGGAAATTTTGCCTGAGAAAAGATAAAAATGTCAAGCAAAGACAAAAGTATAAACTGATGCTTCAAGGCAAAAGGAGATGGGTAACTTCTTGAGAACAGAAATAGCTGAGAGTTTGCATTGGGTCAGTAGGAGGTTTATTTTCTAAGTGTTTGCTTCTTTGGAGACTGGAAGTTGGTCCTGTGAAAGGTTAGTTCAGATTAATAGGTTCTCAAAGAAGATAACTTCCTATGATTAAGCCTCTTAATTGTTTATATGATGACTGTATTATTATAGCTTTCGTTATTAAAAAATACCAAGAGAAATCTTGTAAACCTGATCTAGCTAGATTAAGTACTGTCTTTAAGGAAAGCTATGCAGTCACTTAACATTTACTTTCCAACATGAGTTTTCTGCTGTTACCAGTGAATGTCACACTTCTGGTAAGGCAGCTGAAAGTGTCAGAGCTCTCATACACGAAGCACAGAAAGAAGAAATGTGCTAAGCTTCCCAAGATGTAGCAGCCACCTCACTGAAGGCTCATGGTTTAGCAGCAGTGTAACGCATTCACTGAAAGCCCTTGAAACCGTTCTGTTGACTGGTATATTTAGAATGTGTTATCATGAGGTTTGCATGATATGCCTGCTAGCTGTATGTTGCATCAGATAACTTTTTTCAAGCTTTAATATTTCACCTATCTCATGTGTTTGCATACTCTTTATTCGTAAGTGTTCTTGTGGAATAAATGACCAGAAGATCTGAATACTTCACAAACACTCAGGAGTTTATCCTCATCACACCTCTGTGAGAAATGCTCCATGGTGTGGAGCTTTGTGTGAGTTTGGCTCAGATATATCTCACAGAGGTATGAAGTCTAGATCTGAGGATACCAAGAGATGATACTCTGCTCCAGTGGTTAGTTGCTTGCAGTGATAAAACCTCCCCCTCACTGTGTTAAGCTGTTCATGTTAGCTGTTGAGAAAAGGTTATATACATCTATCAGTTCAACAATGTCAGGCTATCTCTCATGAAAAACAACAGAAGGAAGGAATTCAGGTGGAGACACAGCAACCACAGTCTCTATTTTAAGTACATGCATCCTAATCCAAAATATGCACCATCAAGAGGTGAGGTGGGCTCAGTCTTCTTGAGACACATTTATAAACTTCTCAAAATAGCCTTTCTAGGAAAGTTCCTCCACAGCTATTGGCAAAAGGTTCTTATTCCTTGTGGAGAACAGCTTCGAACTTCTTTAGCTTACTACTGAAAGCCTAATCACTTGTCTTGAAGCAAAATCAAACATGGTAAAACACAGATGTGTTCTAGCTGGGTCTGCTGCAGTTGATACTCTCACCTGCTTCCACATTTTGCCAATAAATATATGCTAGTTTCCAGATTGCCACAAAAATAGAGTCTCCATCACTATCCAGTCATCAGTACCTCGAAGTTTCTGATGCTGCATGGAAAATGAGTTTGCAGAATGATCCTTCACAAGGCAAACAGGGAAGTCTATGGCCCGCCTTAGGGGCAGAGGCTACGTGCATGCAAGTGATCTAGAACAAAGGTTCTCAGGACACCCTGAGATCAGCATATAAGGAAGGAAACCCCTGAAATTGAACAAATTCTTAATTCACTTGGGGGCATCAGCATGTAGAGGTTAGTATAAGCCATTTTTCTACAATGAAGTATGCCTAGCTGGATTAGGATGCATGTACTTACAATTACTGAAAGTCTGCAGCAGTGAAGGAGTCTGTAGTTGCTGTGTCTCTGCCTAAATTCCTTCCTTCTGTTGTTTTTCATGAGGGATGGCCTGACATTATTAAACTGTTAGAGGTATATAACCTCTTTCACACCAAAGTGTGATTTATGAGTAAGTGGGAAGCTGACATATGGTGTATTAATAACTTTTTTTAAGAGATTGGATGAAAATACACCTTTGCAAAGCATAAATGAGTTATGTTGGTAACATTTCCTCATATGCCTCCAAGAGCTACTCTATAAAACTACAGCGTACAGCAAGGCACGTCCAAGCCTTCTGAATTCATTGGTTTCAGCAAAGATTTAAATTCAGCTGACCTCAAACCATTAGTTAAGTATTTAGTATCTTCAGAGCCTTTTACTGAAAGCAATACAAATAAGAGAAAAATATTTTTTTTGGGGGAAGCAAAATAGCTGGGATTCTTCTGTTGCGATGTTACACAGGTAAGAGAGTACCTGAGCCTTTGGTTACAAGTTACAGCATCTATAGGTTTCACTTCAGATTAAATGGATGACTTCAGTGTATCTGCAGATGCCCATCTAGCTTTATTCAGAGCTTTTGTGGTCTTGATGCTCTGTTTTTCATGGTGCTGAGAATTTGTAGGGAGATACGTAAGTACAACTGGGATATTTTTCCTTGAGAAAGCTATTTCTGCTATCCCTATATGTGCTTAGACATTAAAAATTGAAGTTTCTAACTGCCAGTTTTACAAAATCTGTTCTATTATGCAACTAAAGCAAGAAAATGACACAAAATTTCCTGTTGTGTGCTTAGCTAACTTATTTTTTCTCATCCAAATACAAAAATTAGACTCCTAACTAAGCATAGGAGTATCTTCACTTTCATGGCTGTGCTTAATTCCCGTAACTGGAAAGAAGCTGGTAGGTCATCATAATATGTATGTTCTTTATGATACATAATATGTAAGTGTACACAATTGAGTGCTAGGTATTCTTTTCTGTCTCAATAGCCCATTTCTTTGCACAGTGGTACCCAAAGATAGTATGGTCTTTCTTTGAAGGGAAAAAAAAAATCAGAAACATATCTGGCAATAAATATTTCAGTTTCAGATTCATTTGAGGAAACATCAGAGAGAAAGAAAATAAGATCCCAGAGGTCTTTCTCTGCTCTCATATGTTAGCAGCCTGACACTATTACACTGCTGGGTCTTGTCATTCATACTGCCTTTGCAATTTTTAGTTTCTATTTCTGGAATTCATTTCTAACAGTATAACTTCCAAAGCAAAAGAGTTTGCCATATAAGATTTCAGCAGGGCTGATAGATGAGATACGTGCTGGTTACACAGAGATTATACACTCAGATAAAAAAAATCAGTGTTATCAGTTGGAACCAGATAATTTTCTTTGTGGAAGAGTGTTTCTAGGACCACGGCAATACATACAGTCAGCAGAGTACTTTGAAATAGGCTATTAGTAGTGATAGCCTCTATTTTTTGGTAATTGTTAGAGAATGTCACAACAATGAGATTCTTAAAATACAATCTGGTTCAGGACCATCTGTCCAACAGGTTTGGAATATGTGCAACATGAATTCTATGCTGGAATAGATGATTAAAACCAGCCAGAACAAAACTGAACCATTTTGTTGTGTTGGCTATTACCATATGTTAAGGAAGCAAAATACAACTGGGTGAACCTTATTCCCGTTCTTGATGCAGCTGTTTTCTGGGAAGAAAATACTGGTGTTGGTGTGGAATATGTATGATTTTTAGATTCATCCAAAATATCTGCCTGGAGGGTTTTACACAGCCTCCTGCAATCTGCCAGAATAATTGGGTTATCAATCAGAAGACAATTAAAAACTGAAAATTAATGTTTTCAAGACCTGCCTAAAAGAAAAAAATATGTGTTTAAATTGAATGTTTATGTAATATATCTAGGCAGTTTTGGAAACTATCTTACACTCTTTATCTCTTCAGTACAACAAGAGAATGTAGTTCAGTGCGTATAGCCCTATGTGAAATAAAGCTTTAAGCAGAGGAGAAGAATATCCATGCAGAAAGTGGTGGAAAATAAATCAGCTACTGAACTTGCTAATAGGAATAAGTGCTTGTATATTCCAAAGAAAACGCATCTGGAATAAGGTCAGAGGCTTTCATTTGTAGCTGTTGAACCAAAATTAATGATATACTTGTAGATTGGTTTGTGTTTCATTGGCTTCACAGGGACAGAGCATAATGGACTTTATGTCTGTCTTCAGAACACAATGAGTAAACTTTGAAATCAGTGCCTGGGGATTTTTTGTCTTCAGAATATATGTTCCTTGGGAGTTCTGCAGCTAGAAAGCCTTGCTTAGAATCTGAACATTACATACAAGAGTTTTCCTAAGTTACTACAGGTAAAGTTAACCCATGCAGGGAAGGAAATGCTTTAAAATGGGGAAAACATATAAGATTACTTCTCCTGTAGAAAAAAAAGTGGTCTAAAAGCTAAGACTCGTAGAAAGATAAAACAGATACCTAGGACAAGTGACATACATTGGGTACTGAATGCCACATCTGTGTGACTGAATGAATGGATCTCTTTTTCAGAGGAGTCCTGCCACTTGAGTCAGGTTGAACAAGTGCTTATCTCCTTAGCAAAATCAGCAGATCACTTAATTTAAGTTGCATGAATCCTGATTTAGAAGCCAGCTCACGCAGCAAAATCAGGTTGTAAAACTTGCAAGTTCATTATATAATCATTTGTAAATCCTAAATCAGAAGATGATCGTGGTTTGGCTTTATGTTACCTCACAAGAAGCAGTGAGTTTTTTCATATTCCTGCCATATTACTTGAATTCCTTACCAATTTCCATGTGCTTTTTCTCACATCCCAGAGAGCTACCTGGAATGTGAAAAATAATCAGGTTATTTACTTTCTTTCAGATTTCCAGGCTTTTGGTCTGAAGAAAGGAATGTTCTTCAATCCAGACCCTTATCTGAAGATTTCCATCCAGCCAGGAAAACATAGCATCTTCCCAGCACTCCCTCACCATGGACAGGAGAAGAGATCTAAGATCATGTGTAATACTGTTAACCCTGTCTGGCAAGGAGAGGTAAGCACTTTGAGTGTTGAGCTGACTTTTCTTACTACAAGAAATAACTCCAGCAGTATCCTTCTGGGTTTTTTTTAGGGTTTATTTTAATTCTTTTCTTGACTAAACAGTTGTTGACCCAACTGTGCTTGATGCATTTCATGACTTCTTGTCTTAACACAAAAGGCTTACTTAGCTACAAAGATGATTGATACGTTAAAACTTCCGGTATAGGTTGTCCTTTATGGCTGTAATTTATGAAGTTGTTAATTATTGAAAGCAGGCATAAAACAGAATTGAAAAATACACTTGGATAGCCTGAAAGGCTGCTGCTAGATTGGCATGGTGTTCTTATACTGAGAGGAGACATTATATAAAGCAGAACAAGTACAGCAAGCAAATAAAAAGAATCTATGTGATTGAAAAGTGTCAGTGACGATATAAAATAAAAGCAACTTTGGCACGTTTGCCCATCACCTTGAAGAAATACTCTCTAGTCTGCTGCTTCTTGTTGGAAGGGCTTAGGAGGTATTAATGAGATCTGAGAGTTCAATTGCTGCCTGCTGTTTTTAAATTACACACAGAATGGCAACAGGCAGCAAAGAATAAGGAATCACTTTGGAATTAAAGGAGCCTGACATAATGGGTGTGATTTACTGGCATTCTCTGTCAGACCAGCATCTTCACTGCAGGAAAGAGTAAAAGTAAATAAATAGACTAAATAGATTTATTCAAATTAAAATGCAAATTGTAAAGTAGTTTAGGGATAATTAGGTCAAGCTGTATAGACATGGCACTGTAAGTGGGAGGAGAAAAGACAGCAGAAATGTCACTGAATTCTCTACCTGGAGGAGGATGATCAGGAAGCTGGGTACCACATCAGAATATGTGACAGGTGAGCCTAGGGGGAAGTTTATGTGGCAAGGGGTAGAACTTTGAAACTCTGAAAAAACCACCTTCTAACAGGACTTAATTAAGTGGAAGCCCCTGTCATGAGGCATCCACCAAGCCATAACTACTCTGTGGCTCCAAGCATCAGAAGTATCTGGCTGAGGAGTCCCAGGCCAAGCTGAGGAGCTGGAACTGACATGGAAGATCAGGGAGCTGGCAGAGATCTTTCGGTGAAGTGCGTAAGACAAAAGCCTAGAGGCGGGCAGGCATGGAGGGGAAATCTGCTGTATGTGTGTGTCATGCTCAGTACGGGTGATTGTGGGAGCTGGCAGCAAGTGTGGATGCCAAGAGTTAACACTCGGAGGAGGACACAGGCTATGAATGTGGATTCACCATTCTGTATCAGAGTTAACTGCTGAGGTGGCACACAGGCTCCCCTTATCCAAAGAGTGATGAAGGCTGAAAATAGGCTCTTTAGAATTGCACAATATTCAGAAGTCTTCTGTCAACAAAGACAACCCCCAGCTGATATAATTTGTTCTCATTTCAAGGTCATTTTGCACTGCTGGAAGATAAAATAACCAAAGAGTAAGAATGTGACCCTGATAAAATGTCAAGGGTGTCTTCTCCTCAGGCCATGTGGGATGGCTGAGTTTGTGGGGTGACGTTTCTTTTCCAGTAGAGCTCAGCAGTGAGAAAAGGAGAAACAATAAAATAGCCTAATTATGGACATCACAAAGCAGAAGAACACAGCTGGCTTCCAGCTTCTCTCTTCACCCTGGTTTTCCTGGTTGCATGCAAGCATGCGGCTTCTCCCTTTCTCTTGTCAGCCTCTTAGTGGCTAAGGAGTCTAAGACAGCCAATGTGTTCTCCTGCATTCTCTTCAGCTAATGCTGAGATGTTTAACTGCATGCATTTGTATTGCAGTCTGTGCACATCAGCTACTCTGAAGTCTTTGTTACTGAAAACCCACCTTGGTTTCTGTTGCACAGAACACCCCTGGTCTGATCTTCTTCAACTTTGTCCCTTTATGGGACAAGGGGAAAAGGAAGACTGTAAGCTATTGCTGAATCACGGTGGCAGCTATTCTTCTGTCTACCCTTTTCACTGATGGAAGTGAATATATGAAGTGAAAAATACTGAGGAATCATTGCCATTCCATTAAATTGATCAGTTACTAGTTGTTTTCCTCAAAAAATATTTTAGGCAATATATTATTTCAGAAGGGTGATTCTTTCCTAAGGTTCTGTGTCACTACATGTAAATAGAAGGAGGGGAGGGATGCTGGGTTTTTGAGGGGGAGGGAGGAAGGGTGGTTTTGATGGTTTTGGTTGGGGGTTTTGTTTGTTTCTCTGTTGAACTACATTCTTAATTTGTTTTGGCTGCTAAATGTGAAAAAAATCTGTAATAGGGAAATAAAACTATCGAAATAGCCGTGATACCTCAGGCAATTTTTCATCTGTCTCATGTAATGTTGATGATCATAAATTCACATACCATTCAAATACCGTTCAGCAGAAGTTATCCTGACTTAAAGCTATTCTTCCATTGCTCTGTTTTGCAATACAAGAGGACATAAGGAAATGGAATTTTCTCTCTAATTGAGGAGTAGCATGTGACATCAGCAACTTATGTACTGTTAAACGAAGTGAGTGAGTTCCTGGACAGCACATGGCACTGCATAGCTTGACTGTAAACCCTTAGGTTAAGCAGACGTTGTACTGGCAGTCCAAAGAGCATCAAGAGCCTAGTGGGGGAGTTGTACTGTCATGCTGATTTGACTTAAAATGCAAAGGAAGTGCCCACTTCCTAAGTCTTCTGTCCATCTAGTAGAATTGAGAAGGGTGAATGTTGATCATCTCTTCTAATATTGATATTAGAAAAATTATGACACTATCCCATCCTGATTCATATTGAGACAACGTGTCTGCTGTCACATTCTTTGGAAGAAGCTCCTTTTAGGAAGATTAATTTGTCAGCAAGCAGTAAAGGGACAGAGTTCAGACAAGCAATGGAGATCGTTTGGGACCATAAGCAACCAAGCAAAGTGGTTTAAAAAGTAGTTCACATACTTCCAGCTGGTTAGGAAATTCTCTGTATGGTTTTGCAGATAAAGTACTTAAAGCCTCTGGACTTTCCCTTAGACATTCTTTAACTGTGACAGTTCGATCTAGCTGCTTCTTCAGTTTCTGTTCATTCACTAGCGAGTGGATTGAGAGCTTCAAGGAATGGCCAGTGGGATGACTATAAAATAGGCTGTCGCAACCATCCAGCATAGTTAAAGCAGTTAGGAAGAATCACCTGTTAAATGATGCATTGAATTTCAACTCCAGTAGTTCTAGCTCTGGAAGAGTAGATTGCTTTGAAGTGGGAGCCCAATACTAGAATAAAAACGATCTCAACTCCCTGCAGCTTCGCTGTTTGTTTCTTTGCCTCAGCCTTTGCAAATCCTGTTAAATTATAGCCGGTGCACAAAAATAGTGCTGCTTATCACTCTGACGATAGCTGCGTTTCACTGGTGAATTAATTGATGTGTATAAGCAGAGGTGTTCAGTACTCTGTTGCAAGAGCACTTGACAAATAGTATTTAACGTGTCAGATCTCATAAACAGAATTACAGTATTTTCACGTGTGTAACTTGTACTCTCTGCACCTCAGATAACCCACAACCTTTCAGAAATATAGCACTTGATTCCCACATAACCTGTCTCTTCAGATTACCTGTACAAAAGCAGACGAATGAAGCTGTCTCAGGGGCTTGAATGCTCAAAGAAGTTAATTTGGGGAGAGAGGGCTTCTCTAGCGCAGGCCACCATCAGTGATGGGTTTGCATGCTGCCTGCAAGAGTGCCAGCTGACTGAGTGCTGGCTTGTAACTGCTTTTGTTGTGATGCAGATTTGTAAGTCAGGCATTGATTCTGTGATCATGAATGCTGGAATGGTGCATGATGGACCACCCAGGAGTACTGGGACTGAAAGACACTTTGTCAAAGTAGCCAGATCATGCTATATGGGGTTTATGGTAGAGTTCTGCTTCTCTTGAGACTTTATGTTGGCTGATAGGATGGGTACTACCTGTTGTAATACAAACCTACAGTGATACAAGCAGGGGATACTTCGTAAAAGGTGAGTCTTTCCAGAACAGAGCTAAACCAGTAAGGATGCTTAAACATATTTGAATCAATGGTATGAATTTAACCTAAAGTAGGTTATATTTGATCTAATTTCAATTTCTAATGCTTTAGGGCTGAAATTTGCCCTTAATAGAGTAAGAGACATCTTGCAAAACTATGTAAGCCATCAGAGAAAATTCATGATGAATGTTGTGCAATATGTGAAATAGACAGCAAAGACTTTTCTTATTCCTTGTTTTCAGTACAGAGGAAATCTGAGGGATTAGTGATTCTGAGGGAGCAGTCTAGGAAGCCAGTTTGCTGAAGGCACTATCCAACTTTGAAGAAGTTCAGTAGAAAGGATTGGATTCGACTTTAATACAGCACCACATGTTGTGCATCCCTCTTAGTGCAGGGAAAGAGCAAACAAACAAACATTGTGCCATGCATAAGGTGCTGCATTGGATCTGGCACCTTGTAGTCAATGCTGAATTCCAGGATGCTCTCAGAGGATGCGTAGGCCTGTCCCAACCTTTAGGAGCAGTGGAACTCTGTGCTTGACACTTTTGACTCTGTAATATTTTGTATTGCCATAGAGAAGCACTGTAGTAAGTTTAAGAATCTGGAATTCCCTCTGATCTTACCCTGTTGTTCGTATGGGTAGCGTTATATGGGACAGAAGATATATGTAGAGAAGGTTTTTGAATGGGGATACAGATGGAGAGTGGTGAGTACATTAAAAGTGTAATTGTTTCAATAAAGTATTTGAAACAAAAAGCCCACTAATGAAATATTCAGCTGAAAGACTAAATCTGTCTTCGTCCATCAAATGTAATTTACAGCCTTTTAAGATTTGCTTCAGCTTGTGTCATCCCTGTGGCATGATGGATATCTCAAATAAATTTTCTTTCTAATTCTGTTGCTTATTCAGCTCCAAATCAAGAGCCTAGTTCTTCCTATCACCAATGTATTAATTTATCTACCTTTCACCAGTTATTATACTGACTGTTGTTAAAGAACTTGACTTGCACTTAATTTGTCTAATTGGTGTTAATAGGCATACTGTGTTCATTTCAACAACTTCCTTTATAGTGTTACTGAGAGCTGATCACAGTGATCTGCCCATATTCAGGGATGTAAATAATATTAGTAAAAATAAAGCACAGAAATTAATAATCATCATTAGCTGGCTTTCTATGAAAACTCATCTAAAGCTCTGGAAATGGTTCCGTTGTCATATAAGTGGATATAGATGTATTCTGCCAGGTCAGCATAAGCACATGGCTTCGTTCTTTGCCATATGCAAGTTGTGTATTAAACCCACACAAGATCTGTTCACATTAAGAAAATTAATCATCTCTGTCTATAAAACCATTGCTGGGTCTGGAAGCAAACAGGCCCTGAAGAGCAGATTAATGTCTGAAACTTCTTCAGTAGTGTTTACTACAGTGTTTACAGATCTTGCTTGAAGATGGCAGCAGTAGTGTAAAATCAGATTTACATTTAGGTCACTGAGATGGTGTGAGACAATGAATGTGTCAGCAGGATCTAGGTAGCTTTGATTCTGATTAGTGTCCCTGTGAGAGTTAATCTGTAGGAGGTGGCTGTATAAAATCTGTGTAAATGAGAGGAGAATCCTAATGACTTACTACCAACTAGAGCCAGACCTGATGATATGCTGCTCGCCCAAGAAGGCTTAGTATGTTGGTGTGATTCTCTCCACTCTTGCTTTTCCCTCTCCCTCCCTTCTCTGTATTTCTATAATTAAGTAGAAATAATTAATTATGGCTTGTTGATTGCCTGAGAAAATACCAACTAAAGCTTTTCCTTTGGCAGGGGCGTTTTAAGGCTATGTCTGGTACAGATTCTTCAGTGTCTAGTAAGATGTGCGATAATGATGCAGATTTTCTCTTAGTAAGGAATTA
Organism: Coracopsis vasa; assembly: GCA_026283785.1. Lineage (NCBI taxonomy): Eukaryota > Metazoa > Chordata > Aves > Psittaciformes > Psittacidae > Coracopsis > Coracopsis vasa. Next base: position 20,422 of record JANHGB010043258.1, on the reverse strand, counting down.
ATAGAGTCTCTGTCTCCTGTCCTACTACTCCTATATTTTTATTAGGTGTGTAGGATTAAAGCAATTGTTGGATCTCCTGCCACTCTGACAAATGGGACAGCTATTGACAAATGGCTGAAGTGGGGACAGTAGAGAGATGCAGTGACTTTGCTTCTAGATCAAGTCTATTTCCTATCTATCGTAGTTCCAGAGGTGTGCAAGAACACCCAAAAAAGAAAATAATTGAAGAAGATACTGGGAAAATTATACAAATACTAACTTCGATAGATCATAGTTCTTAATGATTCAGTGGGTCCATCTACAATACTGTTTTCATTCCATTCAAGAGAGCAGTTTCAAGGCAGATCTCCTGCTCTACTCACTAAAGACCCCTCTCAGCAGTCTTAAAGCGTGTGAACTGAATTACTTTCAGTGAAACTAAGCCAAGAGATGTGCTTCAGGAGTGCACCAGACACCTTTCAGATGATAATGGGAGTTCAACCCAGGGCACCAGGCTGGAGTTACTTCATAGGAAAACCCTTGCAACATGTCTGGATGTGGTAATCAGGTGCACAGCACCAGCTTCTTTGCTCTCCAGATCCATTCACATTGTACCACATGTCTTCCCATTGCAGACATGGCCAGTGTATTCCAAGGATCAGGAAACATCAGTCTCCACAAGGTCCCCTTACCACTGCTCGTGACACATGCTGTTTTTATCCAGTATATCAGGGATGTTCAATCATTCCTTATCTTCAGACTTTCTGCATACAGCTTCCTTTTAGGAATCCACCTGACAGATAACCATTTCTTGTACAGTCCTAAGACATTTGTAGAGTAAAATAAAAAGGTCTTCCCCTCTGGAGCTCAGCACTCAGAGCTTCCCTGCACTCTTTTCCAAAGCCTTAAATCTGGGGGTCTTCCAGGCTGGGATTCTTCCAAATGAGACACAGGGGCAGCTGGTTGACTACCTCATCCTTCCAGTGGTGCTCCTCACTGTGAAGGTGTCCAAGATCTCCACTCATCTATATCTAACCTAGAAAGAGGAGCCCTCTCATCCCTAGCTGATAAGGATCAGACAGGGGGATATATCACATGGACAAGATAGCATCTGAGACTATTTTGAGGGCCAGGCACCCTGTGAGAAACAGGTTGTTCCTAATGGTAATTTCTTGGCAGTTTTGTTGAGGCAATCTGCCATCTCTTCAGTGGAGTGTGCTGTGTCATGTATCATCTCAAGTTTTAAGAGTCATTTTGTACCAAGCAGTAGTTGATGTGATATGCAGGGTAATGCACTGTGACTAATGCAGCATTGTAGGCAATTAGCATTGTAGGTAATTACTGGTTTGGGCTAATCAGAGAATAGAGATTTAACTTACTGTTTCTTAGCTGTTCATCTACTGCCTGCTGTAGATCATACATAAATTTTGGATCCAGTTATACCTTGAAAGAGCTTTTTCCCCCCCATTTTATATAATGCATTTTGTTTGGATTTCAGTTAGGGATCAAGTAAAGACATCGAGTTCTAGCTGTCACTTAAAATTTTTGTGGATTGTTCTTCGCATGTGTCCTGTTTTCTGCTGTTATCCAAATAAATACAGAATCGGTCATTAGACAAAGTCTTTTCCTTGGATGGGGCTTTAGCCATGAAACTATAGCTGTTTTGGTAGATGACTTTGCAAATGTGTTGAAATCCATTACTTCCTTCCAGTGTTTTTGTATTCAAGTGCAAATAAAGCCTCAGACAAAATCACAAACCGCATCCATGCAGCCATTGTCAAGTTTGGTGGAGCTATGGACAACCAGAGAGGCTAAAGCTTTTGAAGCATCAGAATATAAAAACTGCCAGAAATTACATGTTCACTTTGTTCTTTGAGAAGAAAAAGCCCGTTAATGTAAACTTCAGGACACCCTTCTACAGTTAGTCTCACTGTAAACTTTGGTGTCTTTGGATTCCAGCAGGTTCCAGGAAGTTCTTGACCAGTCGTGCAGAGTTTCCACTAATGGTGGTGATTGAAGGAACTTACTTTTTTGTGGCAAAAAAGCCCAAAACCAATGAACAAGCCCCCAAAATGAGCTGTGGCCTCAATGAAAATATACAGCTTGCAGATTGCTGTCTTAGATTAGGAAGGAAAATGCATGGTAGCCAATGCTAGCTGCAAAACATGAGAGAATCCAGCTTCAAGGAGTGACTGGCAGAAAAATTGGAAGTTTTGTTAAAATAAGATATTTGAGCTCATTTGAGCTGAAGTCCTTGTATTTTTGTTTTTCTCTGCAACCATGAAGTGATATATGACTACTGTGTTACGATAACTATGTTGAAGACGACCGTGAAACACAGGGCCCTTACTCTTCCAGATCGATAGAATAGTAAAGGCCAAGGCTTTGAACAATGTAAATGCAGCCAGTGTTTCATGGCTAAGTTATGGGGGCTGGCACCTGTCCAAACAGAAGGTGAAGGAAGAGAAGGAGACGTGGATTTGATGGAGGTTTGCCTGCACATCCAAAGACAGCAGTCCCATCTTTAAATATCACGAGAGCCTGCATGTTTTCAAAAGTGATTGGTGGTTTTGAAAATGTATTTAAAAGTTTCTGAGTTCTCAAACCCAGGTGTTCCGCTGGGATCCATCTTTCAAAGGGCCAGAGGCCTGTGTGTTCTGCAAACAAGGATTCCTTTTGGCTTTTGAGTGTGGATGGCCTGAGCCTGAGGCATCTACAGTCAGGGATTACCTTAGAGTAGTCTTGTGCATTACTACATGAGAGCAACAGCAGGAGCAAGTGCTTAGGTAACGGAAAACTGAATTATGTAAAATTATCACTATTTTACAAGCTGTCTCCAAACCCATTTCACTGAGTTCACTTTTGATCTCAAACTGCAGTTGTTTTCAAATGGCAAAACCTTTGAGCTTCACCACAGAATGCTTCTGGTTTAAAGGGCTTAATTGCATTTCCAAAATGCTGCTGGTTTATGCATCAGACAGTCTCCTAGAAGAACCGTTTAGGAGCTGTGATCGTGGACAAGAGGCTGGTCTCAGGGCAGTCTCATGTATCCTCACATGCATTGTGGTTGACAGGTGATGAAATCTGAGCAAAGTTTGATTTTACAGATTGCATGGAATATCCTGGCATTTGTACATCTGAGAGGCACTGCTGTTCAAGAGAAAAATGACATTTCCTTTGGTTGATGCCAGAACACCTTACTTCCTGCATCCATACTCACTGCTCAGGTGCTGATAATTACTCTGGAAAATGTCAGTGTGTTTCTTGTGCAAGGAAAGAGCTGTCAGGGTTGGTTCTACCTGATACTATGGAAACAAACACGCAAGAAGAGTCTGATTTGCTTCAGAGCTGTACAACAAGACAAAATACTAATAACATAGGAAGGTGCAGATCATTAACCTATGTTTTACTTTCCACTTATGAACAGTTCAGCCTTCACCTGTGTCTGTGCATGCTCTACCCCACAGAGACTTTTTACAGTAGAGGTGTCAACAGAAGAGTAATGGAGAATTCATTAAATGGCAAATCGCTGTACGTTACAATACCCTCGTTCAGTTAAAAGTTAATTCCCTTCTGGTTTCATTATAAGTGTCATGAAATGGCAGTTATCAAAGGGTTTTTTAGCAGGTGAAACAGCAATGGTAATATACCTTGCTTTTATAAAGCAACTTTCAGTATACATGGGGAATTAATGTTCTCCCTTTTGTTAGGTTTATCTTCTTTGGTAACCTGTTGCAAAGATACGGAAGAAAATAAGAATTAAATAACACTTTAGCTGTTACTTGAATTGTATTTCTCTGATGATTTGCATTTTTGCAGGGCCTGATTAACACAATATCCCACTCAGTGGTTTCACTTGAAGCTGGTTGAACTGAGCATTTCTGAAAATTAGATCATGATTCAATAGAGCAAGCAATTTAGGGCTTAACTCGGGCCTCAATAACCCGGAGCATGATTCTGTTGTGAAGATTGTTTTCGACAGCGGGAAAGCTAGAAAATCCTTTCTTCCATCTCACTATTCACTTACTACAGAAGTTGTCTTCCAGTTCAATACTGACCTTTCTGTGAGGTGATCAGCAGTCTTACAGTTTTGCTACTATTGCACACCACAGCAGAGATGTGTTTTCTTTGAATAATGATATACTAGTACTAGCAGATCTGTTTGGAAAAATGATTGTGACCTGTGTCACCAGCTCCAAGTCTGTGCTGGATTGAGCCAGTCTAGGAGATAGCAAGGCCAACTTACCTAGTATATTTGCTTTTCACTATTTTCACTAACCAGAGCTTTGCTTTCCCTTTGAGGAGATCCCAGCATCTCCAGGTGCCCTAATCCTCCCAGGTTTAGACTCTGTACACATGGATTTCCTTGCTCCTGCAAGGAAAATATCACCCTCCTTGTTCCTACCTCAGCTTTGCATGCACACAGTCTCTAAAAGCTTATTGAAACATTACTAACAAATAAAAATTGAACTTTTTAAAACCAGATTGGCTGAGGTGGTAAACACATATTTCAAAGCACTTGGTGACAGCTACAGTTTTAGATGGTGCCATTCCTATCTTCCCCTGTATTGTTTGTTCCAGTAGCCTGTGCCCTGTCTTACCTCTTGGCTTAGTTCTTTGTGGGACTGTGCTGTAAACCAGGTTAGGGGATTTGTCCACAAAGCAGTATTTTCAGAGTTTTCCCTTTTTGAGTTGGGTCAGGGATGAGCAACAGAGGGATGTATTTGAAAACTGTGATCCTTCACCTTACTAGATCCTCACTTCTCAATTGCTGAGGTGTGCCTCCCAGCCGAAGTACCACAAATAGCCAGACAAATGTAAAGAGGACTAAATTCACTTGGAGGGAAATGCTGAGTAAACATCTCTTCAGGCTGCCAGTTCAGTTGTACTTGTGTGCAGCTTTTTAATGCTTTTAGATCTTGGGAGGGGAGGGAGGAGAAATAAAGAAAAAAAAAACAACACATAATCTGTGCAATTACATTTAGATCAGTGACCATTGCTAGGGCAGAGTTCATTAGATTTCTGTAGGTATAGTGTCCTTACCATTGGCAAGCCTTGTTTGAAGTGTTTGGGTGCTACCATAACATGAACAAATAAAATCCATGCATTCCCCAAGCCTGCTTCTGCAGCATTACACAGTCCCTATAGATGCTTTCACCTGCCTGCTTTGAGGCCAAGCTCTTTTTATTTTGCAGGCCTGTGTCTTGGGGTGCAAGGACTGTTTCTGTCCTGTGAAAAAGCTAGAGGCTTACACAGGTCCATAAGCCATGAGCAACCGTGTACTGTTTTGCCCAGCCATCAGCTTCATGTCCTGTGCTCTTCCTTTATTGCAGCAATTCAGCTTTGTCTCCCTGCCCACGGATGTCCTGGAAATAGAAGTTAAAGACAAATTCGCAAAGAGCCGACCCATCATCAAGCGCTTCCTGGGAAAACTCTCTATGCCAGTTCAGCGCCTCTTGGAAAGACACGCCATAGGGTAAATTTGCTGCTTATGCTACTCTGTTGTTTAACAAGCGTGTTGCTGTTTTGAAGTCCGTGGTGAGATATCATTATAGTGGTATAATGATGTTGAGGAGGAGTTATTAGACTGACAGTTGTCTGATGAATGATGTTGGTCTTAATTAGAATTTATAGGACTACGGGCCAGAAAAAGAATTCCCTCTATAACCTTATCCATTGCATTTGGAAAAGTGAGAGATGGCATTTAGGAAAGAAGACTGTTTTGTGTATTATGGCTGTGAATCTGGAGAGTGCAATATTTTCAATATGAATATTCTTTTAATGTTATCAACAGGCTGTTTTCATGTTTCAGGGAATTACCTATGGGCTAAAATCGTGCCAGATCTGTTGCTCCTCCCTTTAATATCTGGACAGTGGAAATACTATTAAAAAAAAAACCAGAACTGTGGCATGTTGTAACTAAATCTTTCTGACCCTACCCTACTATCAAGGAATAACCACTTTGCTTGAGCTCACAAGCCCTGCCCTGTTTCCCCTTTGCATGAAAATCCTGGGAAGGTGTTTGCCTTCTTGAATTCTGCCAAAGTAACACAAACCAATTTGAGGAAGATAGGTAGTATTCAAAACCAAAAAGTTGGTTCAAAACTTGTAAGGTTCAGACCTTGAGGAGTGGGGAGAGAAACAGTCATCTCCTGAGGAGAGCATACGCAATGCAGTTTCCAAGAAGGCAGTTCTGAAAATTGGATCTCAATTCAGCAGAACAGCAGGAAGCTGAGCTTGTTGGAAGTGTTTTCGAACAGCTGGTTCAGAAACTGGCTGTGATATTGACAGCTGAATGTACCAGAAGGGACTAAGCTACCTCCCTGTTTCTCATGTAGGGAGGATAGAGTAGCTTTTTAGAAACCAGATGGAAAGGAACAGCTTGGGGAAGGTAGAGCCCTATAACTGATATCATTGGTTTCACTCTGTATGAGAAGATTCCTCATCATCTTCTGATTATATCTTCCTATTTTACTTCCTTATTGTAAACACTGTCTATCTAATTATATACTTTCTGGCTTAGTTTTAATACCATAGTGGCTTTTAAATCTCAGGCGAGCTGAATGAGAAGTATACACATAAGTTCAGAAAGATCATACACAAATCTTGTGATCGTCTCATTTACATGAGTTTCTGATGCATGTGAAACTATATCCTAGGAAATAATTGGGCCCAACTGGAAATGAACTATGTTTCTTCAAAGATGCATAAATATTTAGTGAACCCTTTACACTCAAGAAATGCTTTGCAAACATTGATTCAGCCTCATTTTGGGCAGCTGGGAAGTTAATCTCTTCTGTAGTTTCATTCTGTTCTGAGGGGTGGATGAAGTGTGGCAAAGGGAGGGACCTGCACAAGGACAGAATGGAGTCATTGATCAACCTTGTCAGGAAGGTGTTCTCCTGATATTTCAGCTTCATAGAGGTAAGAGGGGTGGAAAGAGATGAAGAGCAGTCATTCAGCCAGTTTGGAAAGAGAAGGTGGTAAGTGGGGACTGTCCTGTACAGGGTATTAAAGGAAAGACCAGGAAAGCTGAATTTTATGCAGATGGTGAAGGGAAGGAAATACAGAAAAGTAAGGTTCTACAGAAGGATAGGTATGGTCAGATCAGCAGGGAAGTGAAGTCTTGTTACAATAGCAGAAGTGGGAGTTGTTTGCTTCCCATGTCGGTATTTTCATACCCATACTGCAGAAGTTCCATTCCCACCCTTCTCTCTCTATATATATATATACACATACGTGCTTGTGTGTCCCAGAAGCCTATCTAGTCACTGATTCAGCTTTTCCATTGTAATTGAAGACATTGTCCTCTCCTTCTCTGCCATTCTTTCTCTCGTATGCAAGTCAACATGCCCTCATGGCTGGGTTGAATAGCCTTTGAAAACCACTGTGTGATTTTGTAGGCCACAGCAGCTTTATCTATGCACAGTAGATGTTGGGTAGGTTATAGTCTATTGTGACAATATTTGTTTTCTTGCAGGGACAGGGTTGTAAGCTACACTCTGGGTCGCAGGCTTCCTACAGATCATGTCAGTGGCCAGCTGCAGTTCCGATTTGAGATAACTTCTTCCATCCATCCAGGTAATTCTCAGTCTTAACCTGTCATTTATCTAGATCTTGTTCTTTTTTGCTTTGCATTCTTTCTCCTCAGAAATCTGAATTCATTCCTGGCTGCTCTGGGACTTTAGGTACACTCATGAGCAAAGCAAAGTGCATAAAGTTCCCCATCACAGGATGCATTGTGAGTCACAACTTCCCTGTTTCCCCTTAGAGCTAGTGGTGTCTCATGTCCCTTTGTTCTTGGCTGCTTCAAATACTCTGCCACATCACTGGGAGAGAAGAGGGTGGAAAACTAAAGTATCATCTGCTTCTCAATTACCTGTCCTGGGGAACTGCTTACATGGACACTTGTAGTCATCTGCATTTCAGCACTTCATAAATAAAAATAGAGAATGTAATAGTAAAGATTATTAGAAACTTTGTTATTTTGATTAATGAAAAAATAAATAAAATAATCAGTGTTCCCCTCCTTCCCTCCCTTTTGGTTTGGTTTTGGTTAGCTTTCTCTTGTAGTTATTAGGAAGTCACTGTCATGATGGTGTAAGTGAACCTTGGCTTTCATGTCAATATCTCAAGAGCGTTGCTTGGGGGCTCCTTGCATCTCTGTGCTAGTGCCCTCTCAGGTACACTTTGGATGGTGTGAAAGACCCCAGGTTGTCTGGCATCTGGGAAGAGGTGGTACAGTTGAGGATCACATCAAAGGATGTGTTGGGGAAAGTTTCTGCCTTTCAGTGGTGTGAAAAACAGTTTAGGTTCTCTGTTGTGGTATGCTGTCAGCATCAGCATGACAAGAAAAACTTCATTAAAACCTCAGGGAAGACTTCACTGTCATACCCATGATATTCCCTCCAATGCCAGTTTGTCTCAAAGAGTAGTTTCAAGAACGTGTTTCGTTCAGGTTATGTTGCAAGGAGGCAGGGTGCTGCATACAGATTATCGTCATTAGTCAGCCCCCTGATTGTTAAATCCACTCTACAATGACTGCCTAGCAAAACAAAAAATTTATCATTTCTTGATAGTTTCTCAGTTTCCCACTCATTTCACACTGTAATTTATGCTTTTAATTTTCTCAGATTGCTGTGGATACCTGTGCCCCCACAGCCAAGCTTCTGGTTCAGTCAACACTTCTTGTTAAAGAAGTAAGTAATTTCTTTTCCTGTCTCATACAGATGATGAAGAGGTCTCCATTAGTGCAGATCCTGAGCCAGCTGAACTCCAGGAAAGCCCTGTGAACAACCCCACAGAGGAAAGCCTCGGTGAGCCTCCATGCATCAACACAGTGACCTCAGAAAGTACAGCTCCAGAACAGCTAAATGGATGCAGTGTGAACAGTGTCGATAGCCCAGGGGCTGTCAAACCTCCTGGGGAAGTCAACCAGAACAGCTTAAATGAAGAGCTAGCAGGAGATGGGGAGGTTGATGCAGTGCAAGTTCCTGAGCCCTTGGAATCCATCCCAGGAGAAGCGCTGCCTTCTTTGAATGCTACGGACCTCACGGAGCAGCTGGCTCTGCTGGCTTGCATGTCTCCTCCTGAAACTGAAGTTAGGGAAAACAACAAAGTCAATTCTGGTACTCAGGGAGATGGTGGAGTCTTGACCAGCATCGAAACGTTAGATACTGATGAGGTGAGTGCCAATGTGCATGCTGGCAAGGATGTAGAGAAGAGTCAGGAAGAAGGGGCTTCAGCCCAGGAGGAAGAAGACAACAAGCTGCAACTGAGGACCACAGCAAAGAGGAAAAACAGGCCATGCTCCCTGCCTGTGTCTGAACTCGAGACAGTCATAGCTTCAGCTTGTGGTGAACCAGAGACCCCTCGCACGCACTACATACGGATCCACAACCTGCTCCACAGTCTGCCCTCCGCACAGATGAGCAGCGATGGGGAAGAAGAGCAAGATGGTGGCAATGCTGGGGAGAACGATGAGGAATCTACAGTCAAGGAGGCGTTGGAGAAGGAGGTGGTCAGTGAGAGTGAGACAGTGGCAGCAGAGCCACCTCTGGAAAATGAGGCTGAAGAGAACTTCAGCCAGAGCACAGTGCCTCCTGGGACCTTGGATGAGCAACTGTCTGAATTAAATGATGGGCTGTTGGATGGGGAGCACCCCAGGACAGGAAGCGAGAGCGAGTCAAGCTCCAGGCCTAATGGTGACGAGTGTGAGGCGTGCGACACCTCTTGCTACAGCCCCTCTTGCTACAGCACCTCCTGCTACAGTACCTCCTGCTACAGCACTTCATGCTACAGCACCTCCTGTTATGACAGTAACAATCGCTTCTCCAGCCATACCCGCTTCTCCTCTGTCGACAGTGCAAAGATTTCTGAGAGCACGGTCTTTTCCTCACAGGATGATGATGAGGAAGAGAACAGTGCTTTCGAGTCAGTGCCAGATTCAGTGCAGAGCCCTGAGCTGGACAGGGAGCAAGTGGATGGCTCCTCCCAGTGGCCAGATGAACTAGTAGCTCATGGTGGGAACCCACAAAGAGCCACAGAGAGTCTAGACACCCCAGTAGCAGGTCCAAGCAGCAGAAGAGAAGGTTAGATCCTGAGAATTGATGCGCTGAGCAACCCTGATTATCTGGATGTCACAGAAGGCATCAGATAATCAAGGTCTCAGATTGCTCACAGTTTATTTCGTACAAATCTGGGGGCTGTGAGCTGGGCCAGATATCAGGGAAGGCTGGATAATTGAGCCTGTCCTTAAAATTCCCAGCCAAACCAGATAAATCAGGTGGGGATCTGTGTATATGGATTCCTGTAGATACATATGCATCATTATAAAATCAAGATTAGCTACCATATTTATGTGGCAGATCAGAATTACCACATCCACCAACTCATTCCTTATTTCTCGGGATTGTTCCATTTCACATTATGATGTGCTACCATGTCTCTGATAGTCAATGAGGGGGCCAGCTTATGCTTGTCAAAGGGCAGAGATGCTGATTTACACCAGCTAAAGATCTGGGCCAGTTTCTGTGTATGATTTATAGCCACACACAGTCATAAGCATGGAGAAATGCAAATATTTCTCATACAAACCCAATTTTCTAGCCCCATTTGTTCCAATTCCCCAAGTATCAAACAAATCTACCTCAGGTTTCACAGGCCATAGGGCAACTCAACAGAGGGTTTTTTTTCTTAGATACTTCCAAAATTGAACTGTATTGAGCAAAGTTCTCACTCCACTAGAAAATGTACTTAAAGTAATTTTTAATCTTTGTAATTTAGGTACTGTTTTTTCCAATCCCTCCAAACCATTATATTAAATTGCTCCCTTTTGTAACTCATTTAATGTCATATGGAGTTACATGAAGGGTGGGTTTGATCACACATCTTTTCTTCAGCTAGTGTATCATTTTTCTTCAGCTGAAGAAGCAAATGCCTTAGCAGCTAAGGAGCATGCAGCAAGGTTAAGAGGTAGTCTTTGCATTCCCAGACCCCAAGTCATCTGTCTCCCACTGTAAGTGACACTAAATTAAAGTTGCAGGAAAAGGATAACATATTGGAGAACCACAGAGAAACCCTGCTAAAGCATCCTTCTGCCTTTTCCTTCTCCATTCCCAATTTAGTTCACCCCACCTTCCACTGCCACAGACATGCACAGTATTTCCCAGCAGGAAGAAAGGTGTAAGGGTGGCCTTACACACTGAGCTGTGTGAAGATCTCTAGGCAGCTGGGCCTAGGTAATTCTTTTCTCTGCAGAGCAGAATCTAGCCTGAAAAAGAGTATTAAATTCTCAGAAGTACATGGAGGTGTAGAAACCCATTTTCCCTTCTTGCAGATGAGGGTCTTTGTGTGTGGACTGCATTTATGTGCAAGTTTACTGAGGGGGCACGAGTGTGTGTGTGTGTGACCATGCTTACAGATCGGATGGTTGTTTTGAACTGTGTGTACTTTTGAGAGGAGACGTGGGGGAAGAAGGCGTCTTCTTCATATGGCTTCAGTACAGCTTCAAGATTGTGCCCCTTGAGCTTGTATAAAGGGCACTGCAGTGCTCACGGTGTCTTTGCTTTGATTAAGTGGGAAGGAGCATGGCTGAAGGGCAGCCCTGCTCTTAGCACTCTTTTGGTCCCAGTGGGGGTGCTTCCGTAAATGTGCACATTGCTTCATGGTTTGGCAGCTGTTACAAATACAGTAGATGTGGTCACCTCCATCCACTCCAGGTGACTGATACTACCATGCTTCCGCTGGCTTGGCGTAACTATCTTGACTAGGGGAGAGTCAATTATGGTAAGTAAAGAAACATAGATGGATGATCTGGTAGTTGGTGCTACACCACCTGTAGTAACAGAACAGTTTTTAAGGCTATGAGAGACGGACTTCTAGCACTGAGTAATAACTTACATAACTCTGCTGTCTGTTCAAAACATGCAGCAGATGCTGCTGTGAGATACGCCTATACACAAGTGGTTTAATGGAGACATTTAACAGGCCATACGGTATCATCAGAGCACCTAGAAGAGGGAGTATTTTTGTCTAAGTGATTTTTCTCACTTCTGGATGGTGTGAGATTTCTTTACAGTTTGATACAAAATTGGCTTCTGCCTTCTAGCTGTTGGTTGTTTAAAGAAAACCCATGAGTTTTGGTAAATGTGAGGTTTTTTTACATTTGATAGCTGTATGTTTGGGTCTTTACCAAAATGTTCATTCTTAGGCTATTAAGATTCTGACATTAAAGACAGCTAAAACAGCCAGCACACAGCAAGTTTGGCTTAGCTGAATGGTTCTGGTGATGTTGGAAACGCTAAATATGTTTTTTTCCATAAGTTGCATCTTTCTGATGCATGTAAATGTTAAATATATGCAATTCAGATTGTATTAACGGGCCCACCTTGAGCTGGAGGTTATAGTGAAAAACTGTTACCACACAGTATGCAAATGTGTCCGCTGGTGGGATAAATAGTTCTGGTTTCTAAGATTTTAAGAACAGATCAAGAAGGAATATTAATTCTAGAACCTGTGAAGTTTTTAATGTGCAGGTTCCTCATTCTCACAGTTTAGTCTAAGATAAGGAATGCTTTTACATCCCTACTATAGCTTCTTAGTTTCTAAAAGGGTTCTACAAACATTGACTAGATCTTAAGTTACTTGTTCCTTTCAACAGAACATGAGTTTGGACATTTGTTTAGGTTTCATTTATTTCATATTCAGATATATAGACATATATGCAATGTTAGTATTTAAAAACTTCCTCTGCACTGTCTACTATGTGTCTCTCTTCTTCTACTTTCCCTCTTCTATATCTCAGGTCTTCCTTCTTTATCTTGGATCCTGACTATGTCTCACTATCTTTTGTCCTCCTCTTCTACCACCTGTCTACCTACCTGTTTCTGATCCTTCTCTCATTCTCCCTCCTTACACTCAAGATGGACTCTTCATGTTTTGAAAACTACCTATAGAAGGGGATAGTCTTCTGCTTTGCAGGGACTGCAGAATCCTGCCGTTCCAGCCCACTTAGCCATGGGTCTTTTAGAAAAGCAGAGAGCAATCCAAGGCAGCTTTTAGCCTCGTATTCCACTGATGTGGTGAATTAAAAGCTGGAACCAGGATTTTGCATGTTCCTGCCAATTTCAGCAGAAGCATGAGTTTGGTTGTACATGCACAGTATTTCTCAGAGATCAAGCCTGATTCTTCTCTCGCTTACATTATGAGTCCAGAATCTGGCCCATAGCAGTTTAGCATTGACTCAAATCAGAGATCAGAGCCTTGACTGCATTATTTTAATAACTTGGGCATATGAGTTGTTATTAAAATACTGCCTGAAAATAGGAATAACCAGAGCTGCTAGTACACCAGGCTAACCTATTTACAAAATCACTTGTTTTACAATAGCACATTTTTTGAACCACATTGTGAAAACAGTGAATGACTCTCAATGTCTTGAATATCTTGTCCGTAGGTGATTGTCCTTTACTCCATAATTCTCAGCCAGTCAGCCAGCTTCCTTCTCTGAGGCCTGAGCACCATCACTACCCAACTATCGATGAGCCTCTTCCACCAAGTAAGCTTTAGTTTTTTAATTTCTTGCATTTTTTCAGCTTTTCCTGTTAAACAGTGTAGAGGTCAGTATGTCTTTCTAAATAACCCCATCTGTTCTGTATATACATTCTCCAGAACCCAAGCAATATGCCCTTTTGTTTCCCTTATTTGATCCTGGTTTCAGGTGTTGTCGTGTTATTTTGGACAAGCTCCATGTAACCTCTCTCTGCCTTGGTCCATCTTTTTCCTTAGCTATCATGAAATGAAAATAATACTATTTCCCTGTTTCCAGTCAGTGTATTTAAACTCAAGTGAGTGTGTATCTGTCAGGTGTTCCAGAAGCCTTACTATAAAGCTTTCTGGGTGATGTATCAGCAACGCACTCTGATTTCTCTGTAACATTTGTCTCCAGGTTTTCTGTGGCTGACTTCAAAGATGGTTTGGGATGGCAGTCCCTGTGGCCTGCCAGCTCTGCTTGCAGGTCCAGCAGGAACCCTTTCACAGTCAGGATGCTCAGACAGACAGGTCCAACTCTGAGCAAAACCGGCAGATGCTGGGAAAAAGCAGCTCATGTAGAGTGGTCTTGTACTCTCTTTGGATTTGATAAACAGTGAATTTTGTGTTCATTGTGGACTGTAGTGGCATCTGCAGTTATGTTGGGTAAACAATGAGAGGGTCTTAAGTAGCGTAATCCAATAGCAGGCTGATAATATGGGATTTTTACCACTGAATCAACTGCTGGAGGTGTTTTCACTTGTTTCTGTAGCCTCTCCCGTGTGTATTCCTGGAGGATTACCCGCCCAGGGTTACCCGCTTTTTGCATTGGCGTTAAGTGCCCAGCAGAGCGCACTCTATGCCCTGCAATGTGCCGCTCATCACCTTTCAGCTTCGGCACCTATTTAACGACCTAAAATGTGCAGAGCCTCAGAAAAGCAACCAGGCATATACACAAAGCACTCTATTTTCTTCAAAGCCCAGGAAGGGAACACACTTATTTGGCCTATAGGGCCATTGACAAATAAATCATCGTTTACCAACCATGCTGTCAGTATTCCCTAAGCCAAAAATAGCTCCGATGCTGGCATCAGCTGCGCAGTAGCATGAGTGATTCAAATGCCTTTAGCCCAATGAAGACTTATTAGAGTACCCCTGTGGCTTGCCAGTGAATGATGAAATGGGAATGGTTACCTCTGTAACAGGCAAATATTTCTCTTCCTCCCACTCTTACCTCAAGACTTTGGAAATAGGGCACATTCCCCATTAATGATGTTAATGATAGGACACTGACATCAGCTCAGGTAAACAAAACAGTGTGAATCTGTTCCGTATTCTTCCATCACCAATTCAATACATTTTTCCTCTTTCTGATAATAATCCTCAAATGGTAAGTATTTCTACCACTGGTTTTCACAAGGGCTTTCATGACAGGGTTTAAGGACATGATATGAAATGCAATGTGTGATGATACAGAACTGGTACCCCTTTGTAGGATTCTATTTTAGTGTTTGCATATAACATCATTTTTTACAACAAAGGCTGACAGTGTGGGCTTAAATATGTTGATCATTATAGGACAAGACTATGTTAATTTGAAGGGCAAAAATGTTGAATTTAATAATATCACCTAGGAAGCCTGTTTCCAAAAACTCTTCATGAAATTTTAAGGTCATTTCAAAATAATAACTATAGCTTTAAACTAGAAATGTTTCTTATTCTAGCATTCAGTCTATCTCAGTGCCTTTAATGCCTCTTAGTCCTAGATAAATAGTTCTTCAGTCATGTGAAAGGAAGCAACTTTGTATTTTAAACCTTTTTAAGCCAGGTTGTATGATCAAACCTGGCTTACTTCTCACATGCAGCATTAGCTTCTGCCCATAAATAGAGCTGAAGATGATTTGCCAGTGCTGCAAGTTCAGCAAATTGACTGGTTTTACTTTGGTCATGGAGAACCTTCTGGACAGTTTTCTTTGTCTTTTGAGTAGTTTTCTTAGTAACTTTGTTTCATCATAACCTCACAACAGTTGGGGTTTCAGACAGTAGGAAAGTAAGGTAGAACAGGTTCATTTTTTATGTGGGAATATCATAATGGCCAGCCTGAATGCGAAGGCCTATACAAGATTGAGAGATTTTCAGAGTTTGCCCAGCCTCATGATGGCATTATTAGTCATCCCTTATTATGTGTGGTTTTGCCAGTATTGCTGGAAACCCTACAGAACTGAGGCCAAGAAAAATACATGTGCCCAGTTCAGTGCTGCTCTTTGCTGAAGGTGTGGCTGAGCTTGGAAAGAGAAAGACAGTGTATTTACTTTGCCCTGCCAGGATTATGGTACTGCCAGAAGAAAAAGTTGTGTCTTCTGGTATAAATCAGAGCGGTTTCAGAGGCTGCTGTGAAATATGACTGAGCTGATGGAGAACAGAACCAGCACTGTCCCGTTCCCAGCCCTGTGCTCCATCATGCTCTGACTCTGAAGGTTAGATGGAGCTTGGTCTGTGTTGTAGTCACAGTCTTATTTTGCCTGAAAACCAAACAAAAGACCCTGAGGAGATTTGGTTGCTTCCTTCATCCTCTGTGCCCCTGAAGTAGCATGAAGGGACTTTAGCACAGCTCAGCAGCAGAGTTCTGTTTGTCGGTTCACCTGTCAGCATGTTTGTCTCTCTGTGCAGGTATCCATCTTTTCACAAATCTGGTATTGTATGCAGCTTCAGTGACTTGTGTGACTTACAGGTTCTCTTGTGGGCAGGCAGAAAGTGCTCCTGCCACCCTCTGACAGCCTTCTGGGGGGACCAGAAGAAGAGTTGTTCAGCTGATGAGAAATACTGCTTCAGGTTTCTCAAAAGCCACGTGACACACAGTTCCCAATATTTGAGCATGCCAATGCAAGTGTCAGCCCATGGTTTCAGGTGTATATACACATAAAGCAATGAATAAAGCAGCACTCACTGATAGGTGCAGTTCATGTCTGTACAGATCACTGCTGGATGTCTGATACATCCAAGAGATCATCTTCCTGAAGTTGTGATCCAGTCTGTGTGATCCTGGCCTGATGTTTTCACTGTGACCTCCAAGCTCTGGAAAAGTTTCATTGCTCCTAGATTTCCAAGTACTATGCTTAGGAGCTTAGGAACTCTGAGTTGCATTTAAGAAGAGAGAGACTGCTACATCGCCTCTAGATCCTGTCATGCATAGGGCTGGATTATGAGAATCCCTTGTTTGACTGTGTAGTTGGGTAGTATTATTCTTACTAAGTGTCCATCAGCAGACTTCAGACCAATATGACCGGTTAGTGTCTTCCGTGTAGACTGTCTAGAGTGTGCATCTACAGCATTGCCTACAAGCTTCTAATTATTGATCAACCTTTTTTATTCTCAACTTCTTACATGTGTACTGCAATAGTATGGGGTGAAGGATTTATCCTTTGCCAGACAACAGCGAGGAAAACAAATATCTGTGTGATTTAAGGTACATCATGTCACCTTTGTTCTGGCCAAGATTATTTCCTTGAGGATACTGCAGATAATGCATAGCTCCAGAAGGACCATTTTCACCGACAGTGGTACATCTGCCACCAGTGACAGTGTGCTCAGCAAAGCTCTGGCCTTCAGCCTGCCTTATGTATCAGTTTGATTTCCTTCAGTGTGCATCTGTTGGTGTGCTGTTTTTCACTGTCTTATGTTTTAGACATTGTTTTCACAAAGCTTTGATCTTGTTCTTGAAACAGCTACACCATTCTTGGAAATCTTTACCTGGTGGGAGGAAGAGAGAGTCCTCTCCTGAAAGTTATATTGTGATGTTCACAGTGAGACACTGTGTGTGTACCTGTTTAACTATAGGTTTTGTGTCTGTAAGGAGTCAGGTACTTCCAGCCAGCTTTGAAAGAAGTAATACATGTGCATATGGCTGTTGTTGCGTCAGAGTCTTAGAGAAAATGCCCCCAAGGGTTCCCAGTGCCCCTCTTTTAAGGTTTGTGGTGTTAACATACCAGGGGCAGCCAGCCATAGAATTCACACAGCCTGCTTGCAGGTCCAGCAGGAGCCCTTTCACAGTCAGGATGCTCAGACAGACAGGTCCAACTCTGAGCAAGACCAGCCCGGGTATGGAAACTGAGTTTAGGCAGGGCCAACATTCAGGGTGTGGGAACTGGTCATGAAGGACACGTTTCCAGATACAGCAGGAAGAGGCAGAACTTCAATCCTAGGAGATTCAGATTGTAGGAGATAAAATACATAAAGTATGAAATCCAGCTGATCCTGAATTTGATCCACGGAAGGAGTGGACTCATCAGGGATGAGGGTATCGTAGTAAGAATATGGGAATAAGAGGAAGTGTTTGCCCCCAAAGGTAATCACCATATGTGCATTTGTGTGTGAATGTGAGTGAGGTTTGTATATAAACACATGTAGAAAGTATGTGCATATATTTACATAGCTCTGTCATCAGCTGATGAATCATGTAGAACTATGAAGCTAGCAAGTTGAATTTATATCACTATTCCATACATTCCAACCAATTTGATATGTGACTTTGCTAGCTAACTCATTCCTGAATTTCTCCTGTTCCAAAAACTTTTTCTTTTATCAACATTACCATTTTTCACAAGCCATCATATACCAAATAACTTAGTTTTCAGACGTTGGACAACATAAACATTAGAAGGAAATGACAATGATGGAAGGCTCAATATTATGCTGCAGACTTTCAGTCTACTCGGCATCCATCAGAGCAATAGATTTATGATATTCATCTATTTAGAGAGATTTCTAAGGATATGTCCAACCAGGCTTTGATCAGTATTCAGGGGAGCCTTTAATTGTATGATATCCTTCGAAGCCACTTTATAAAAAGGGAGAGAAATGAAACACATTTGTGCTGAAACACAGCAAAAAAAGAACACATGGGATTTGACATATTAGCTCAGATATAATCCTTTTCCACTAAGGGCTGGTTCTGTGTGGCTACCCCGAACTGTAATCAATCCAGCCAACTAGTACTACTAATTGTAACATTATCTAGCCCTTTAAAAAATGGGGCCACTTGGTTTTTATAGTCTATGGTAGTGAACTCCATAGGCTACCTATGTGCTGTGTGTGAAATATTTATGTATATGCATATGCTGCCTATACATATATATAGACACGCACATAGTATATATACACATTTGAATGTATATACACATAATATATATTGCACGCATGTAGGCTATATATATGTGGTATCTCTTGTGTGTATATACCCTGTCTGTGTACATGTATGTGTGTGTATATATGTATCTCCCACAGTTAAGTTTTCTGGAAGGTATCACACTGACAGCATCACCCCTTCCTTTTTTTCCAACCCTAGACTGGGAAGCTCGGATAGACAGCCATGGGAGGGTGTTCTACGTGGATCACGTCAACCGAACCACCACGTGGCAGCGCCCCACAACTGCGGCAACACCAGATGGGATCCACAGATCTGGCTCCATCCAGCAAATGGAGCAACTGAACCGGCGGTGAGCATTTGCACCTATACTACTCCCTTGAGATCTGTGCTCCCCAGTACAATACATTAGCTCCCTAAGGATTTATCTTTCCTCCTTGTCCAAGTCCAACGTACATGTTCCTGTCCCTGCTGCTGGTCTCTTTTACACTCCTGTGGATGTCTGGTACCCAAACTTGCCCACATGAGAAGTGCTGTTGAGTGAAAGATGTTGCAAAACGTTTAAAACAGCAGAAAGAGCCTTTTGGAAAACTTTTTTGAACTGACTCCCAGAAGAGAAGGGGGTGTTCTTCCAAAAGATGGAGTTACTTTTGCTGTTTAACTGTAAGAGTGCTATTGATGGGTCAGCATCTACTGCTATGCTGTGGAGGTTTCTGAGCTGTCACTGAAATAGTGTTGCTGTATCAGTATGGCATTTCTGCTCAAGCTAATTAGGCCTGTTGAAAGGTCTGTCTCCTTTTCTAGGACAGAGCACTGCTCTAATAGGACTGTACACATGTCTAGATGTAGACAGATCTGCTTAGTGTTACACTGGGGCCTGTAAATCTGTCAGTTCATTCTGAGATGGCTGAGATATCTCTTAACACAGGGAATATTTTCCTTTTAAGTAGTCCACACATAGGTTTGTTTATCATTTCTTTTTCATCTTTGTTTTTCAGACTGAATTTAAGAGGAAAGAGAAAAAATAAACAGTTGGGCAAAAGTCTTCCTTTTTTACTTCAGAAAAGGATTTTTTTTTAATTCCCTGCTTACTGTAATGGTTCAGTTTCTAGAAAAAGACAAGCAAACCAGAAATTATATTCTAATTATAGCACGCAAAAGGCCACGGAAGTTTTTTGGTCTTTTTGCTATTCTAAGAGGAAGATCCACAGATGAGAGAAAGATGCAGAGTTTCAAAGTACTCTGAAAAGAATGCAGAATAGTTTGGGTGTTACTGCATGGGAGGAGAACTGGGCCCTGAGTGACAAGAACTAGAAAATTAATGCAGCTTGTAGAGAGCAAGCCAGCCTTCTTAAAGGGGTTGTTTAGCAGGTTGACGCCATAAACACACTCTTGAGGAATTTCTTCTTTTTTTTCTCACCAAAATTCATTATTTTGGATAGCATTTCATAACTTTTTATGTCTTGCAGAAGACACACTGAAATAAGTGAATATTTAATGTAACTTTTTTAAGGGATTTACATGACTTTTCTGTCATTTAGCATTTGTCTTTAAGAGGGATTTGGACTGTGTCAAAGCTCAGACTATTTGGCTGCCACTTAAGCAAGTTATCTACCACAGAAAGCTCTGTTCTGGACATGGAATCATAGAATGGTTTGGGTTGGAAGGCACCTTAAAGCTTATCCATTTCCAGCCCCCTGCCACAGGCAGGGACACCTTCCACTAGACCAGGTTGCTCCAAGCCCCATCCAACCTGGCCTTGAACACTGC
>JANHGB010043257.1:29027-43467 GCA_026283785.1 Coracopsis vasa | reverse complement strand
GGTTGAGATAAGAGCAGTCCAGTAACTAAGGTATAACACAAACCACTGCTGCTACCACCAATAATAATAATGATAAGGGGAATAACAAGGGAAGAGAATACAACCGCTCACCACCCGCTGACCGATACCCAGCCCGACCTGAGCAGTGATCTGGGCCTTCTGGGTAACTGCCGCCAGTTTATATACTGGGCATGACGTGCTGTGGTATGGAATACCCCTTTGGTTAGTTTGGGTCAGGTGACCTGTCTCTGCTTCCTCCCTGCTTCCCGTGCCCCTCCTCACTGGCAGAGCATGAGACTGAGAAGTTCTTGATCAGGGTAACCATTACTTAGCAAGAACTGGAAACATTGGTGTGTTATCAGCTCTGTTCCCAGGCTGAAGGTCAAAACCACAGCACTGCACCAGCTACTAAGGAGAAAAGTAACTGCTACTGCTGAACCCAGGACAGAAGCTAACCATTTGAACTGCCCTGTGCGGATTCTGTAAGGATCCATCACCATTGCCACCTCCTGCAGAGCCATGTCAGTGTGTCTACTGGGCAAATGTGGGGAGTTAGTGCCTGCTGAGTTTAAGGGCTTTCTTCTTACTGAGAAAATTTGATGACAGGTGAGACCCTAGAGAGAGTGAGCCCCTCCTTCCAAAGTAATAGTAACCTTTTTTTCCATCTTGCTTATGTTCAGGTCACACCACTTGAGAATATTTACACCGGAGTTTAGTCATGGGCAGCCTCATGGAAGTTATATTGAATATATGTGTATTACATTTAGGCATGCGATATGGGGATTGTGGCATATCCTACTCTTGCACCCAAAGATTAAAAGAATTAGAAACCACCATTTACAGGAGGGAATGGCTGTCACACTGCCAGATTAGGTCTGACTCTTCTTTCTTTTCCTCTGATTCAAATAAGAGAGTATACTGATCTGTATGGTTATGCAGAGTATATTCTCTCTTGGTTCACAGATTTCATCTGCAGATTGGCTCTGCTGTACTGATTAGCCTGACTAAATGAGCATTGTCTATTTAGGTAGGGTTGAATGAAAATAATCCTCTCAATTCAGACCCAACATACCAGTCACATTGAAAAAACTGTGAATAATTTTATCTATGCCATACATAGGAAAGACATTTGAAGCACAGATGGCAAAATCCACGCCTACCCACAGTTCAGGACAAACCTCTGTGGCTGGAGGAAAAACTCTTTTGTGATGGGTGAATGGAATAGCTAAGTGATCTGGAAAAATGTCAAATGCACGGAGATAGCCTACAAACTGCAAATAGCTGAGAAACTACCTCTGCAGGTCTTGTTTAGTTCTCAGCTACCTGGAGTTGGTCTTCACGTGGCACATGCATGCCTCTGCTACCCAGTGGAGCCCACTGCAGAGTCTGCAAAATAGGTGTTCACCTATGCTTGGTATCTGCTTTATAGAAGGAGAAATGTAGTTTATTTTTAACCACACTGAAAATTTCTAAGTCATTATTTCTTCTGAAGTATTTAGCTGAAATACTACATCCAAGTACAAAGCTGGATAGAAATTTTAGTGGTGCTTCATTAGGCTGGCTTACTAAAACTGCGTCATTTCTCCCTAAATCCATTATCCCGTATTCAGGCAAAAGTGAAGCAGTCATAAACTTTGCTCTTATTCAGGCAGACATGCATGTATGCATATATTTATGCATGCACACACACAATATCCTCACACATAGAATTTATATTAAATATTAAATAGTAAATGTATATATTTATACATTCTAAAATCTGTTTCTAAATGTGTGGCATCTGTAGACTTGGCAATGATTTTACTGAAGCTAGATCCAAAATCTATTTAATTTATAAAATCCTTTTCCTTCACTGGTAATTGATTAGGCAGTATTTGTGTATATTTCATAGTATTTACACAACATATCTATAACAAATCAGGGATATGGTGTTCTGTACTGGAATTTTATAATCACCATAAAAATTAATATTACAGAAACTCTCAAAAGCCTTTAATTTCGAGCTTCAGGAGGATGATAGAATTTCTGATTACCTTCACAAGCCAGGAGGGTAGTTAGAAGTCAGGTGTACCATAAGTGAAACTGTACAGTCTATGCAGACCTAAAACTGGAAAACAGGATGTAAGAGTTTTCAAAATCTCCAAGTTGTAGAAATGTCTGTTAGCTTTTATTGGCACATACTTAATACCTGGAGAATCAAATTATTTATGGAGCTATTGCCCCAGTTCAGCTGCATGATTTTAAAGCATGTAAATACCCTGTTCTGCACTGACTAGTTGAACTCCTGAGGATAATAAAAATTTTAGAAGACCTGTAATGCTTTCAACATGAAGTGGATCCCTGATTCTCATATATAGATGGCATTTCCCCACCATGTCCTTTAGGAAGAGGTTGGGCCATGTAACAATGTAAAATATTTAATTTGGCCTGTTACTTTATTGCATAATCTGGTTGGGTTTTTCTTTTTTTTTTTTTTTTATTATGGTGAGACATAGGAGTAGCTGTAACAATGCTGATCTGGATTCTGGCAGTTGGAGGAGGATTATGGAACATGTGTGATGAACAGTGAGCCCACTTCCTTCCTTTTAAAGTGCATCTTAAAGTGACTCTATTGCCTCTTCACCCAACAGCAAGCTGATGCAAATACTCTGAGCAACTGTGACTCTGTACGATTTGGTTTCCAATACCTCCTCAGTAGCTAAACTTGATAACACATAAGCTATACTACAAACATAAACAAGCAATTTAACTGTCTACTTGGACACAAAGAAGTTTAAGATTAGCAGTAGAGCATGACAGAGGAGCAGGAATCTAAAGATTAAGGCTGATGTTGTATATTTTTCCTGTGTATGAGAATAAAATGCCACAGTGGCTAGTAATTGTTCTTTTTAGAGTATGCCCTTTAATGGGTTTAAGTGGCAAATTTTAGAGCCTTTATTTCCTAGAGTCTTTACTGTTAGAGTCTTTATTTTCAGATTCTTTATTTTTAGAGTCTTCCGTGTTTTAGAGTTTTTAGGAAAAGCTGTGCGTCTTGGAAGGGCATGGATTGATTTGAGATGAAGGGAAGAGAAAGCAAAGAGAGGCCCATATCTGCAGCATCCCCAGCTGTCCTTTTGTGCCCCAAACTGCAAACCAGAACTGCAGACCAGAACCCAAACCCAAACTGCAAATTGCTGACTGCAAACCAGAACTAACACTTTCAGCCACTCCTCTCCAAAACATCCTCCGAGTTTTTCCTTTTCCGTATTATTTGACCACTGACTTAATTCTAAGTCCTCTTCCATTTTCTTTACCATGTTCCACTTCATCCCCATAGGCCAGAACCCACTGGTTTGCCATCAGAAAATCATTTGTTGGTGACCAAAACCTGAGCTTTTTCATCCCGAGTTCTCAACCTTTGAGTATCAGCATTTTACAGTTGAGAAATCTTTGGCTGTCTCTGTCTTTGGCTACTCTAATCAGACTAGAAGAGCTGCCATGATACAAATATTAAATAACAGTAGGCCTAGCTTTGTTTAAACAGGCTGACTGCCTCTCATCTAGAAGAAATGTGGCGCAGATTATTGCAAGCTCCAAGTTACTAATGAAGGAACATTCACAGAATGTAATTCATATTTGGTTATGGGAAGAAAGAATGAAAACAGAGTACCAGCAAAGTGAAGAGATATAAAAAGATTCCTGTCATGTGGCTAGACACAGAAGACAATTGAGAGAAATGTATATAGACAAACAAAATTAGAAAGTGGATGACTACTGTGTGCTCAGAAATATTTTCCTAACTCCTGACACAGCAAAAACCTCTTGGGTGTTTGCCTTGCGTGCCATATGACTTCCGCTGAATGATTCTATACATGATACTCACTTTGTCATCCACTAATACCACTAAAATCCTTTCAGATCATATTGAAACAGGAATTAGCACATTTATAGTTTTTATTAAATTAATTAATATTATAATTATTTTTTTCTTACTTAAGCTCCGGATGTGTCATTAGTGGATTTATTCAGAGATTAAATCCTGTATCCATCATAAACCTGATTTGCTCAGCTTTGCTGAAAAAGCTCACGTTACTTCTGGGCTTAGAGCTCATATTGCTCTTACTGGCCTGCAGCTCATTTTAATGCTCAGCTACAATTCCTTGCAAAGTAGTAGTTTTAACACTACCTTTTCACTGCAACGGTGAAAACAGCCTGGAGAGTTTTTAACATCTCGTTTTCTGTGGGCTATTAGGAGCCATTAGTTCTGAAAGATCTTGACAGAGTCTGCAGATGTAAAGATTTTGTGAATAAAAATTCATAGGATCATAGGATAATTCAGGAATAGAAGGGGCCTCAGGAGGTCGCTTGCCCAGGCTCTTGCTCAAAGCAGAGTCAGCTGTAGGATAAGAATAGGTTGCTCAGAAATTTTTCCAGTCAGGTGTTGAAAACTTCCAAGGATGGAGTCTCTGCAACCTCTCTGGGCAAATGTTCCACTTTTCTCATGGTGGAAAACCTGTTTATCTTAGAAAAATATATCATGATAAGATTCTTAACAATAGAGAAAATACAGAATTAAAATGAAATAAAGTAAACCAGCTCTTGTAAGGTTACATGTAGAATTACATATAGAAATTAGGAGTATTATCTTTTATTTATAGTATCATAGAGATACATAGAGAGAGAATTGAGACAAAGATGAGGAACTGAAGTTTGTTTTGATGGCAGCTTTGCAAATATGAGAGAATATAAAACTCTAGTTTCTGCCTCAAGAATAGTAATATAAACTGTAATGGTTTATAATGACTTTTCTCACAGATCTCTTCATCACACTTACATCGGTAACTGATGAAATTACTAAAATGTTTTCCATGAATAAGATAAATGATGTTTTCAATGAATAAGGTAAGTGATCTTCATACAAGAAATTTCTTACAGTGAGAGCAACCAACCAGTGGAACGGCTTCCCCAGGGACAGGATAGAGTCCTCATCATGGGAGGTTTTCAAAAAAGTGGATGGACAGGGTACTAGATCATCTCATCAAGGCTCCCTTTCCCAGGAAAGGCTGGACTAGGTGATTTTTTTGAGGTCCCTTCCAACTTGGGCTGTTCTGTGGTTCTGTGAGGTTCTTTACACTGGTAAAAGTAGTGAGAAACCACAAATAACCTGTGAAATCAAAAAAGGTCAAGTAATCTGAGATACAGAAATGAATAAACAAGGTGGGAAACTAGTGCAGTATTTGACAAGAAGGTTAGTTTTTAATACTGCCTTTTAGTCGTATCATATGTTTGTTAACAGAACTGGGAAGTAATAAGGCTGCTTCTGACAATCTTGTTTTATTCCACATGGTGTCATCACATTTCAGGGACCATTTTAATGAATTTGAAGTGTGGTGGTAAAATAGGTTCCAGGATGTAACAGGCATACTACCAAGTACATGAGACCTCTCTCTCTCTCCAGTGCCCCCAAACAGCTGTCTCTGTGAGCTGCTAAGAGAAAGTTAACACATTTTTGCAGGCTGTACTCATATGCATGACTAATTTTTTCTGAACCCCTAATTCTGTTGCACCACCTTTGCTGCACATGAGAGCAGATTGACTTGAGAGGAGTAATTACCAAGAGCTTCATTACAAACCCTCATTGGTATTGTGTTGCTGTGTTCCATTTGCCAGAAAGATAGCAGGATGATAATTAAAAAGGGAAGCCTCTTGCAGTGGCTGTTTTATAGCAGTCAGTTGATATGAGGAAAACTGTCATCACTCATCCTTATGTAGTTTCTCCCAGATCTCTTTTGAGGTAGCGTATAGCAGAGCTTGTCACTGGGGGTGTATTTGTGACTTTATAACAATTATCTATTTATTTTTTACAAATGTTACAGAACAAGTAACCAAGAGTCTAAATCTCCAGTCTTAGTTGAGGCTGACTGCTGCTTACATGAAGAGCAGTCCCTTTGGCTGGAATGGGTTGACTCATGTAAAGAGTATTCAGTGTGGCAAGAACCGTACTAAAGCTGAAATTGCTTTATTACATTGAAGATTAATCACCATAGAGATCTGAGTGAGGTTAATTGTTAGTTCTGTAATGGAACCGTGACAGAATTTAAGTCTTATCTCTATCTATAGGGAATTGTAACAAATAATTACAAATATAATACAGACTTACAGATAAATTCACAAATTAGAAGGCTGTTTTGCTGTGTCTGCTAGATGCAAATGAATTGAATACTTGGACTTTTTCTCCTTAGGAAATTTTGTGATAAAAAGAGAAAAAAAAATGTTAACTTACTAATAGCATCTTGAAAATTGGCAGTTTGTGGAGATGGAACCCTCTGAATCTCAGTACTTTTCATAGCTACTTGCTCAAAAACCATTAACTTATGCTAAGTAACAATTTTTTGATTAAGGGAAAGACTATGGTCTGCTTACAGTGATAGATTTCATTTTCTGGTTTACTTATGAGTTGTGAGAACTTGTCATCTACATGAAGAATTGTGTCTATTAGAGCTCGATACAGGGGATGTGTTACAGAAAAGATGAGGTGGCAGCTGTATGTCATGTAATACAGTTACACTCATTTTGATGAGTGTGAGTACAAATATCCAGGACTGGTGTAATACAAAATGGATATTTACAGGGTTGTCTAAATGGGTTGTATAAAGGCTGTGGTATTGGTTTTAGAAGATTGTCTTTTGGAGATTGTCAGGTTGTAGCGCATCCAGAACCAACTTTTAGGCTGATGACATGACTTAGTTCCTAGGATTTAAACATAATCATGTTTATGGATTCCACTAGAAGTGAACTAGCAGTAACTGAAGCTCAAAAGCTTCAGTCTTTGGCAGTTTTGAAACTCCAAATAATTTCATTCTCAGTGCTTGAGGCTGTGGTACAACTGATTTGAAGTATGTTTCATCTGTGACAAAGTTATTTTAAAAAGTTGACAAAATTGATGAGTTCATTTTTTAAGACAATGAATTATTCTTTAGATTATCTTCTGGGTTCTCAGAAATATGGCATCAAAAATAGACAAAAAATATCTTTGGCAGATCGTGGTCAGCTATCAAGACCTGCAGCAAACTAAAGAAGACTTGGTGGTTTTACTGTTATAATACTAAATTCCCTTTACTGTCAACTTAATGATATAGTTTTAATTACTCTTGCATTCCAAGTGCCATTGTTCTAAGGAAAAAAAATACCCAAACAAAAGAACAACCAACTTTCAAAGTTTGAGCTTTAGTTTGCCTAAAAGTTGATTATCGCCTGAATATCAGAGAGATGTCCTTACCTTGTCCCTTCTGAATTTGTCTATTATTCTTTAAACCATACTGCGTTCTGAGAGATTCCAGGAAGTGTATTGTTTCTGAAACTCAAATAGTGGTTTTCCATTACCTTTTAAAATGTTTGACTAAATTGTTTCTGTTCCACTTTCTTTTTAGAAGCAACACATTGCATGGAACTGAGGGAGATTTCAGATTCATACATTCTTCATTAGGTCTTTTCTGTTGCCTGTCAAACTGTAGTGGCCAATGATTTTGCATTATAGATCTCTTACATCTCTAATGATGTAGTAGATATGTAGTGAGAAGCTCTTATACTAAGTTGTATAGAAATGGCTGTAAAATAAGTGCATGATCTTCAGTAGGTGCTGGAAGTGTAAGTAAGTGCTACTTGTGGCATGAGATATGTGGAGATCTGTTCATCGTGGGTGTCACTCATGTCTTAGCAGGAAGATACAAATGTTCTGGAATATGAGGGCATTAGGTGGACCACTAGTTACTCCAGAGTGTCTGAATCATTGATTATGGGGGACCTGGAGATTGAGGATCATTTATAACACTATCATGATTCCAAGTCAGAGGTTATCTTTGAAATCTACACTAGGTTGTCAGTCAAACCTCACTTCTGTATTAATTCCTCTTTCATTAAATTTTATGGGCATTTCTGAGTTGACTTGAACTTCTTTAGAAATGGCAGTCTAATTTAATTGAAAGTTATTAATGAAATTGCATTTGCCAACAACCTTGGCACTAACATCCTTCATGTGAAGTTGGTAATACTATTTAGTTGCAAAGTGGTAACTGCTAGCAGATGGAAGTTAGCAGGCTTGTATAAAAGTTTTTGTTGTCTACTGGCTTGAAATAAAGCAAGCTTACAATAACCAATTACAATTTCTTTATTATGTACTACAGTTAAAATTTCAGATTAATTTTTGTAGGTTTTTTGTAGTTGAATTTCATTTCTTGTTGAAGTTTGCATGGTTTGCTTTCTAAATAGAAATTACTTTTCTGGCAAATGAGATTGAAAGAAGACACTATGCAGTATTTTGTTCTAGTGGTTTTGCAGATAAATTGGTACACTCAAGAAGACAAGAAACCTGTATTTTTGCACTTAAAGTACTGTGCTATTACTCATGAATTTTGCATGGCTATGGATTCCGAAGCCAGCATATAAAGGAGAAACTAGGCTTGCTAAATATGATCATTGAATACTGATCAAGCCTCAGACTACATTTCTGTCTGCTGTTAATACCCTTGTCACTGACATCTTCCTTCTTTCTTTCTACTTTTAACTATTTCTGGTTAGATAGATGTATGGGAATTTTTCTGTAAAGAGAATTTTTTTTTTTTTTAAAGCTAATCTGGGGAATAAAAGAAGCAACTCAATGTTGCTGAAGTCATTACTTACATGTTGGCTTAGGCAAAGATGCAAAATGTTTGCTGTTAAGCTTGGGTGGTCTGAAGTTTACAGAGAGAACCCCAAAATCCCCAACATACATGGGAACTGAATTCAGCCAGCAGTCAGGGCAAGTGCTGGTTCCCTGGACAAATTAGACTTGTGCCAGCAAGGCTCCTGTCAAGCCCTTAGGGAATGATTCTTTTTATTCCTCAGGAGATACGTGCAGGGAATAGAAGGTATGCTAAGAGGAAGTGATGATGCTGCGTTGTCTTCTCTTTCCCATATCCTTGGCATTCAAAAATATGTATTGTTACAAGGAAGTTTAATCTGTTTCCAACTCACGGATTTGTGGCTATGTTAATTTGAGCCTGCTGGGAATCATAGAAAAGCTTCTCTTTCAGTGTTGCTTTCAGATGAAATGTCATCATATTGTTGCACGACATGTATATATCTTATGTAAACCTGTCACTAGGTCAGCAAACGGTATTAGGCAAGTTGGCTAACTTTTGTGGGCCAGTTCTGTGTTCAAGTTACCTAGTGCCTGCGTGTATCTCAGGTAAATGAGAAGAACATTTAGTATATGTTTCTGTACATAAAAAAAAAAAAGAAAATAACCATCGCAGCAGAATATATTATGAAGGATTGTGCAGTGTAAGCTTCCTAGATTATGGCAGTGCTAAATATTACAGAAGTAGTACATAAAGGTGTTACTGAAAAATTTTGAGTTTGACAAAAGAAGGTCAAGGAGCTCTGGACAGATCTCTGAGCAGCGATCCATTCAGATAGCGTGAAACCGCAAATCTCTAAAAAGAATCTGTTGCAGAACAGGATGTTGCTTGCAAATATGCAATGGAAAACAGAAACCCCTCTTATTTTTTCAATTTTACTCATTCCTGTTGGACTTCTCTCCCATCCATATTACCATTTAATGATCACCTCTTGCTGCAGGATTGCATAGAATCCTATAAGCTTCTTCCTCTATCACAGATTATGGGCCAGATTTTTGTTCTTGTGTTTGAGTCTAGGGGAAGGACACTAGGGCAATCAGACTATCTCAAGCCTTTTCTGCCTGTTTTTTAAGACAGGTTATGTTTAACAAGATGAGGCCTGTGTTGCAATTTACTACATAGGAGTTAAACATCTGTCTTAAAATAGGTATAGCAGAGTTTTGCCTACCTGAGACGAGTACCTCATCTACAATGCCACTCTGTTGCTAGGAAGGATGCTAGCCTCTACATTGTCTGTTCTCCTCTGTAGAAGAGCAGCCCCTTTACTGAGAACTTGTTTGTAGGATTATATGGATTGTCCGCAGCGTGGTTTAGTGTCACTTGTGTTTGGAATAAAATGACCAGCTACTCACCTGTGCCACTGCTGGAGCTGCATTCTCAGACCTACAAGGAGCAGTGCCAGTTCAGCTGCAGTCTCTAGATGGAGCTTGATGTGAACATTACATGTGCTGCCAAACACCAGATGGCCTGATATCTGAATTGTTGAAAATAGTAGCATGCCACTGGAATAATTATAGCATCCATAAACTGAATGAACAAATAGGTACCAAATGATGAACAGCAAACAATGGAAATACAACTTTTGAAGAAAGAAAGTTGTACGTAGAGATATATATAAATTCTTAACCATCTCGTGCTTTAAACATTCAAATTATTCTTACTGTACGTCTGTCTGTAGTAGTAGTATTTTATATGAAGACATATTAGTGAAATATGGATAAAGAATGGATATATCATTCCTGTAACAGATGGACTCTTATTGTTTGTGGAGGAAATCAAAGCCTTATATCCTGTAGTATTTCATGGCAAGAGGAACTCCATCTCAGAGTAGGATCAGTCTGTATGTTTGAACAAAAGCAAGAGTTTTCTTCTTTACTGTGTAGTTTGTGTATGCATTATGTGCTTTTTAAGTCTCATTGTGCCTGTGTCCTATACAAAACTTAATTGTTTTCTGCTAACTATTCTCTGTTACTTTATCTTCTGTTCATTAAGCCATTTGTTTGCTTTTTACAAGGCTGGGTTGTAAACTGTGCAGAGCAGGAATAGAGTCTAATTCTGCACAGCACCTAATCTGATGAGACTGATCCTTATGTAGGTATTGAGACCCCTTTGAACAGCCTACAATGTGATGCACCTGATGTGCTGATTTTTTTAGTGTCTGCAGTTAAAATCTTTTTTCTTGAAGGTTTGGGGCAGAAACATGTTTTGGGTCCTGTTATGCTACTGACCAGATTTACCAAGCATCTGTCCTGCTTTGGTAAAGGGAACTAAGTTCCCTTGATTATTTCAAATGCAAGATCCTAGCCAAACCAACAAAGAGAAACAGACCTCTAGAGGACTCTATGATAAATCATCAGGAGCTGAAGAGGCATGTCTTTATCATCTGGTCTGCCCTGTCTTCTCACATATAATCCAAGTTTTAAGAACTGGAGAGGAACTGGACATTTCTCCTCTTTAATTCAAGTCTCTGTCTTTAGCTTCTAAATTTATTCTTTTTATTATCAGTATTCTGTTGTGTGTTACCCTTTAGCAGTGGGAGAGTTGACAACTCCAAATATGTTCTTAACATTTCTTTTTATTCTTCTCTATTTTTTTTCCCCAGAGCTTGTGTTATCTTGGGTGTCATATTCCTCCTGTCATCTATATGTATTGTGATCAAAGCCATCCACGATCTTGCGAAGAAAGTGCTTCCAGAAGTGGTAAGGTTATTCATGTTCTTTAAAATGTTCTCTTTATTCCCTGCACTCAGTGGCACTGAGAAAGGCCAGCATCTCCTTTCAACAAGCCCCATTGAACTCAGTAAAGCTGTAGCAGGTGCATTTCTTGCCTGGCTGCGTACTCTGGTCCTAGTCTTCAAACAGTATTTTGTCCTTATGTGTTGGAGTATAGTTGTTAATGGGTTTTTACAGGCTTGATCCCATCTCTTCTTCTTCATGGTTATCTTTATGGGCCAGATCTTTCTCAACATAATGACTTAAAGCTTTCATATGGAACTGTAGGAGTTAACTTACAGAGAGGAGGTCTCTCTGGGCTTAATGGAAGTGGTAGAATTTTATGAGGAGAATCTTTTCACAGTTCACTGCTCCAATGGCTTCAGTATTTTATTTTTAATGTAGAAAAAAAAGTATTTTTGGATTGTATTTTTTTGTTTTCCAGCTCTTGCCTCCAATTCCAGAGCCATGTACGAGCAGCAGGAGTGAAACAGGTGAGGGGAGCATGCTGGGTGAAAGAGCTGGCTTTTTGACTGGCTCACCATGGAGCACCACAAAGGGCTTTTATCCTGCTCTCTGCTTTCTTTTGGTTATGAAAGCCAGCCCCTAACTGGCCTATAGAGCAGCTCTCCCTAGCAGCCTTTCTCTCAGCTCTGCCCTGTCCTGTCCTGCTTGCTTCCTTTCAGTGCTGGGTATTAACTTCCCTAAGCTTCCTAAGCTCTACTCATCCAAAACGGCTGCTCACTGGAGGAGCCATTTGGCAGAGGTTCTACTCCCAGAAAATTCTTCCTAATGTGCTCAAAGAAAATGAGGCTTCAGTTCATATACAACCTGACTTGTACCTTTTAAATTCAGCCTTCATGAAGTTGAGTTTATTTGTAACTGTGTGCTGGCTTTTGCATCTGGGCTTCACCCTGCCGAGTACTGTTCTCAACACATCACTAGAGAGAAACATAAACTCCTCACATTCAAGCATGAGATGGAGGCAGAGCTGGAAAAAAAAAAGCTAATTTGGAATTTCAACTTGTTACCCACTGTTAGCAGTGCAGATGACCCACTGGTCCCTCTGCTCTCATGGAAAATTCCAAGAAGCTGTGTCACTAAAGAAACTTTATTTTCAGTAGCTTAGGGAAATTTGGGCAAAAATGTGTAGCATATCAAAAGCCCATGGACTAAGGCACTACTGAACTGCAGCCAGGTGCATTGTTTAAGTGCAGCTGATTCATGTTCTCTTTGCACTTTTCCTTTTTTCCAGTCTTCATACTTTACTGCCCCCTCAGCTTTGCCAACATAACAGCACAAGTAGTTATTCACCAGCCTGGTTCTGTCAAAATGATCTAGGTTAGCTTAAACACTTTTAATAGTCAGTTCTTAAACTTAACCAAAACATTTTGACAGAACTGGGTTAGGGAATGAGCATGGATGCCGTTGCGCCAGTAAGGCTGAAGGAGATCCTGAAAAGGAAAAGGGGAGACCCTACAGTGATGGCCAGCTAAAGGACAACCTCTTAACTTGGCTGCACCCGAACAGTGCATCTGGCTACAGTTTGACTCCTATTTAGTGAGAAAATGAATATATAGTCTTGACTCTGTGAAGCAGAAAGGAGGGAGGCTGCAGAGATAATTAAAACACGTGTTTGGTGAATTTATGGTAGTGTAGATCAGATTCATTTGACATCTTAGTCTAATGCATTATGGGCAAATGCTCTGATCATTCCAGTAGTAAGAACAAAGGTTTAAAAGGTGTGTCATCTATATTTTATTCTTCCATCATTACAGGTACTGTCTACAATTGAGGGCTGTGTTTCTTACATGGGGAGAAATGTCTCCTATTTGCAACATCAAAGTTATGTATGACTTCAGACATGTTGTACTTCTTAACTTCTAATTTTTGGAATGCATTTAGAGAAGGTAAAAAAAAAAGTGAAATCAGACCTATGGGAAAGTATCCCTGATGAGAAGTCCCATTACATTTCAAGTGCCCTGTAAGAATAATTTGTACAGATCTCTTTTGTCACAGACTACCTCAGATTCAGACTTTTGTGCACTGAAACTGTGTCAAGTAGGTAAAAATTAGAGTGGATACCGCTTACATTGGGCACAGTATTGGGATAAATAAATAATTTTGTTACTGACATAAGGTTGGCTGTTCTCACTCATTTAGGCACTCAAGTACTCCCAGCACTTCGAAAGATACAGCTGGCAGGGTATGGACTATGGCTGACTAGTAGAAGGGTAAAAGCCTTGTTGCATACACATAAGAATTTTCATACCTTGCAATTCTGCCTGGGAAGTAGGTCAGATCAAGGGATGAAAAAAGATGGTACTGTTCATTGTCTCTTAAATGACATGACAAGGATTCTCATTTCAAAGTCTTTCAGTACATCTCAGTGTGGGAAACTGACTCAGTAAGGGTTGCATGACAGGTGAAATATCTGTGGGTAAACTAAGAATAACACTGAAAAATGGGGAAACCAAGAGAACAGCATTACTGCTGCAAGTCATGGCCAGTGAGGTATTATGCCTGACAGTTGCTACATTAAAAATAGATGGGGGGAAAGGTTGTTTTTTAATAGAAACCTTTTTAGTTGCTCTAGCCATGCCTGGATCTGATGCTGACTTTCTGTTTGCCTAATGCTCCTTTAGCTGCTCTGTGTTGCAGCAGAAATAGTCATTCTTCTCAGTTGTTTGGGTCTTTGCTGATTATGTTCTCAGCTGATCTGCAGCTGCCCAGGCGATATTAGCACCTTAGCAGAGTTGAAATCTGCTCAAATTAAATCAATAAGTAAGGGGAAGAAGTTTCTGCTCTACCCTTTTATACAGGGTGCTATCTCCTACTTTGGACCACAGCTGAACTAATCGCTAATGGTACTAATTTCTGTAATACCTTATCATGTAATTTAGCTATAATGTATGGACGTAAAGACATGGAGCTGTTGGAGCAAGTACAGAGAAGGGCCACGAGGATGATAAGGGGGCTAAAACACCTCCATACAAAGACAGGCTGAGAAAGTTGGGGCTGTTCAGCCTGGAGAAGAGAAGGCTCCGTGGAGACCTCATAGCAGCCTTCCAG
>JANHGB010043257.1:18753-28929 GCA_026283785.1 Coracopsis vasa | reverse complement strand
GGCACTGGAATGGGTTGCCCAGGGAAGTTGTGAATGCTCCATGCCTGGTGGTGTTCAAGGCCAGATTGGACAGAGCATTTGGTGACATGGTTTAGTGTGAGGTGTCCATGCCCATGGCAGAGGGGTTGGAACTAGATGATCTTAAGATCCCTTCCAGCCCTAACTATTCTATGATTCTATGATTCTATGACATACATGGAAAAATAGTTAGAATAGTGTTTTCTGTGAATGTGTAGTAGGCAGTTCTGCATCAAAACAGTGACTTGAAGTATGTTTTTATGGCAATTTTATTGGCTGTGTGGTTGCACTCAATGGCTTGGATGTCCAAATGGAGATCAGTGATGAGTGGTGTTCCTTAGGAGTCGGTATTTTGACCAGCACTGTTCAACACCTTTGTCAGCAATGTGAACAGTGCGACTGAGTGCACTCTCAGCAAGCTTGCCAACAGCACCAAGCTGTGTGGTGTGGTTGACATGCTGGAGGGAAGGAATGCCATCTAGAGGGACCTTGGCAGGTTTGAGAAGTTCTCTGAGTTTGTTTTGAGTAAATTTTGGAGAAAATAGTATGATATGGACAAGTTTGAGAAATTAAGCAGATGAAGCAATTAAGTGTCTACTTGCTAATTGAAAGGTGCTGTGATTAAAACCAGTCACTTCTGAATAATTCTGGATCATTTATATAAGTTACATTGGTTACATATGTGTCAGTTCTCACTATGCGTGTAGCAAGAAAGATATTTCCTTGGAAAGAATGTGAGAACTTTTAACACAGAGATTCTGTTGTCCTTGAAGAGGATCTCAGAAGAGTTGCTTTCATGAAAATGCTACCAATAAGAAAGGATATAAAATTCACATAAGGAATTATTTGTAACACTTTATCAAATGTTTTGAACACAGATTTTCTTTTACTTACGTGGACTTCTGTCAACAGGAGACTTCAACAGGAGTCTTCAGACTTGTCATCATGTGATGATTTCAGCTGCAGGTCTGACAGTCCTCACCAGGTTTTGGAGGACCAAAAGGAGGGTGACAGGTTTACACGCTAAACCTGTCGAGCTGGCATTTCCAGCTCGACTACCCCATCCTGTAAGGGACTTAAGCGTCCGCAGTTTCTTGTCAGACTGCAGAGAGCAGCTACTTAATTTAGAGGACAGGAGCTCAGGTTTAGCTCAGTCAGGCATTTTTCAGTCACCTATTTGAATTTTCTTTTACTCCATGCTGAATGTAATTTTGAAACACTGTGAATGACAGCACTCCTGATCTGCACTGGCATAGAAGAGAGGACAATCAGAGCTCCTGACTTTTTGCATTTCTTAACACTGCCTCTGCCTTTCTTTCTGCTTTTTGCTTGTTTTCTCTGTGTGAAGTAAAAATAAATAATAGGTAGTGTATGTCCTTATGTGTGCTTTCAGCATAGGCAGTGTTTTTTTGTTATTCTTTTGAATGCTTCAAAACTTTGGGAAACACAGCAATGGTTTATTTCCTCTTTTGGTTCCTTTGCTTGATATGCCAAGCACTGTAGTTAACTTTGAAATAGCCTATCAGGCAGGATATGAATGACTAGGTAGATTAATTGGTTTAAAATGCAGGTAAGGTTAATAAGTGTTTGTCTGGAATTTTGTTTCCTGGTAATGTGTGTTTTGTATATGCAACAGCAACTGTGGCCATACTGGGTCAGGCTAAAGGCCCCTCTTTGGTCATAACAGACTTTATTCATACCTTTCTATTTAGTTTTTCCTCCATTTTTAGACAAGGAAGTCTGAAGAGCCCACAGAATTCCAGGTATAGCTCTCACCAGGGATTTATACAATATGCTAATTTATGCAAATTCCTGTTGAGCACTGAATTGATAGTTTTACAGAACGTTCACTGTAGATTCCATCTCCTGCAGCTAACAGCAAGCTCAGGAATTGTCACTATTAGGTAAACTTTGGGTTTTCCCTGTGCACAGTACTTTATATTTATATTATAATTGACAAGAAGCCTGCCCTGAAAAATGCTGTTCATTGTTAGGAGAGTTGGCCAGTGAGTTAGTTATACAGTTACTATATAATTCTGCATTTGTATTAATTAGACACTTCTTACTAACATGGGGAAAAGTTTCTTGTCAAGTAATTGATATATGTATTAATCCTCAGGGTACCAAATACAATCCCTTGCGTTAGCGTTTTCAGTATTTGCCATGTAAAGTAGTGTTTTCCACCAACTGATCCATAGAATTGTATTGCTTATTGTGTTTTTAAATGAATTAATTACGTTGTGAATTATAGGGATGATGATGAGGTAGATACAGGAGAAATATTGCAACTGAAGGGGTCTGTTTGTCCCCAAAGCCTGGAAACTGCCTATACTGAATATATGCAGTGTGAAGTGTAATGGATTTTATTTCTCCCACATTTTTGAAGCTTTGGACGTTAGTTTTAATGAGCATCAGAAAATGTGTTATGGGTCTCTGATTTTTGGACAGAGGGGTGAGAATACAGCTTTCATGTCCCTTCCAGAGAGGATCTGTCTGTTGTAACCTTTCCTTGAATTTGCAGGGTTGCTTCATTTTCCTTTGGAGGCAGTTTTGTGTGGGGATGTGTGTGTAGACAGTTTCTGCATGCAGCAACACATTTGCACAAATCACTGTTTTTATCAAGTTGTGACCTCCATTCTCATTTGCCTGAAAATAGTTTTAATTTAAAACTTTCTTATTTTATGGATTTAGAGATGTGATGATATTTTCCACTTGTCTTGGAGCATATTGGTTTTGAAGGAAATCTTACTGTTTCTCTACTATTCTTATCATATAGCTAGGATGCTTAGATATTTGGGGAAGATGTCCTGTAAAATGTAGGTGTACTTGTACTGTAGAGAGCCCATACAGTGCCTGAGCCCTTCCAGAATTTTTAAGTGACACTGGCTTACACTTTCTATGCATATGCTCTACAGTGGATCTGCCCAAACAATATGCATGTGTTGCAGTGAGGAGTAGCTGTGAACATGGTATTATACACCTGGAAATCTTGGAAAAACTACGGAAAGATCACAAAATCCAAAGAATTCTTTTTTTTTTTTTTTTTAACAGGAAAGAAAGATGTGGCATTAATGTGCAAGACCCTTACAGCTACAAATTCCACTTCCTTCTGTGCTCTTCTGCTATTTATATAGTTATATAGCTGTGAATTTCTTATATAGCTGTGAATCTTTATTCTTTGAGGGTCTGCTTCAGCATGACATGTTGCAGTTATTTCAGTTTCATGTCATTGACCCCTAAAGAAATAATTTTCACTGATCAGATCTTTCTCTTCCCTCTCCCCTTTTATTTTTCTTTGTTCCTAATGCACTTACTGGAAGTGTTAGAAGTAGGCCAGCTGGGGTGTTTGGAGTTAAGGTTTCTAATAATTTTAGCTGTTGTTCAGTACACCTGACTTACAAAACTAAACAGTATTTGACATTTGGAATATAAACCCTTCATTTTTTTACCCTTCCACTGAATATTAAATTAGTATTTCTCTGTTCATGTAATTTAAGGTTGTTGTTTTGTTTTTTCTCCCTACAGTGTTGAGTGTTGAACCTAAAATAGAATCACTTCTTGTTGGCTCAAAAATGATTTACTGGTTTTTCCCCCATAGCTGTCAGATTCAGAATATTTCCCTATTGTTACTTGCAGTATTTGTTCTCCAACCTATGTTAGCTGTAATAAGATAATTCCCACCAGGAAAAGGAATTAGCATTCCTTTATTGATGTTTCAGAGAGCTATACCCAGAGCCAGTACTGACCCTGAGGATTTGGAATGTATGCATTTCCTTACAAATAAGGAGGAACAGAGATATCGCACATTGTTGATGACATCGTGCTTGTATTTCTGTGTCAATTTTACTGGGTTTGGTTGTGTTTGGTTTTTTTTTTGTTTTTTTTTTTAATATTTTGTTAATATATGGAGAAAGGAGTTTGAAACTCAAGCATAGGTTTCAAGCATTGCTTTCTGTTTGCATTTCCTAGTGTTAATATTTGCCATGTTCATGGTAAAAATAATTTTTCATTTACCCCTTTACCTCCTTCATGTCAATTACTGTATATTCTTGGATAGTATAAATATAATTAAGTGCAAATGGTGTGTTTTATTTTGTCTGTTGCCATAAAGCATTTTGCAAACCTTTTATTGTTTACTAAAGAAGGCTTAAAAGAGCCCAACCCAGCCACACTGAGAATGACTGTTTTAATTTCACCTGGGGTTGTAAATCAATATCCATTTACTATTCAGTTGCTGCTTGCATTTCCCTGGGTAATAGTATAACACATGTAATATCAATGCAGTTTGGCATTTGTCCTCATTAGTATGGCAAAGGACACATTTTTGCAAGAGTAAGCAAGCATCATGCCATATTTCTGACATTTCCCACAGAACAAAGAAGAAAAAACGTAATCAGTTCATGTACAGAAGACATGCAGGACATCTGATGTGGCGCCTCCAGTGCTCTTAGAAATTAAATCACTTGAAAGATTAGGCCACATGTAATTCTATCATATACTATTGATTGCAGTTGAAATTGGAAGCTAGGGGTGGCACAGTGTAGCCTTATGATTTCTAATTTATTTACTAATTTAATAATTTATAATAAATAGATCCTAAATATATTTAACAATGTCAGCAGTTGAATTATAGGTCAATAGCAATATAGCAAATAATACTTGTGATTATATACATGTAATCCATGTCTAATATCTTTTTTTATATATATGTAATTTATTGCTCACAATTTCAAATCAAAGTGCTAGATACATTAATTATACATTAGAATCCTGTCTTATGATTGTTACCTATTATGTATGGTATGGTGGTTTGGTGTTTGGCCTTAAATAATTAATTTAACCCTCAAATACATGTGCTTCTTAGAGGTTGGTGAGAATATTGTGTATACTTGAGCTAGCTAGTAAGCCAGGGTTAGGAAAAATTTATCAACTAAACTTCACTCTTTGTTCAAGTGATTGGTTGGTGGAAAGTCTTGTTTTCAGACTTTACCACAGAGTGACAAGAAATAAAAATTGGCCACTACTAGCCACTTGTTAGGTTATGTGAAATGTACTGCTGATCTTAGAGTTGTGATCTTAGAGTTTCAAACACACGCTTTGCAAGAGTCCTAATGTCACCTAAGATAGTTCTATGGAGTGCATAGCCCCTTGGTTCCCAGCCCCGGTGCCCCTGCTGCAGCATTCGGTGCACTGCTTGTTACCTGTTTCTTGAGGAAGCTTTCTGTGCTGTGGAATTGCTTTGTCACAGCACTTCAGCATCAAAGGTACAAGTTTAAACATTCATAAGTTTGGGGATTTTTTTTTGTTTTTTGTACTAATAATAGCTCTTTATATCTCCATGTGAAGAGACTGTTTCCTGCTTGAGTCAGACACTGGGCTGTTGGGTTGTTTTCAGAGGTGCAATTAAAATTCTTATCCTTTTTGAAGTTCACTGATGAGAGAGACCCTCCGGCTTCCCAGAAGCTCCCTCTAGACTGATTACATAAACTATTTATTACG
Source organism: Coracopsis vasa (assembly GCA_026283785.1). Taxonomy (NCBI): domain Eukaryota; kingdom Metazoa; phylum Chordata; class Aves; order Psittaciformes; family Psittacidae; genus Coracopsis; species Coracopsis vasa. The sequence continues at coordinate 23,412 of JANHGB010043257.1, read as the reverse complement.
TGGGAGAAAGTGGGAGAGATTTGGACCTTTTTCTTTTTTCCCCTTTTTTCAAAAAAAAGGTGTTTGTATTAGAAACATCTCTGTCATCCCTGTGTTACCATCTATATAAGCGGAACCCTTCACGGGAAGAGGAGGGAAGCCAGTCCTTTTTTGTTTAAGTAACATGCTTTTAGAGGTGCCACAGCTGGTGGGTGTGCAGATGGTGTGAGAGCTGTTGGAGGACCTGGAGGAGTGGGAGGCTGTGGAAAGCATATGAAGGTAGGGATGGGCAGCAGGGTGGTAGCAGGCTCTGATGGCACTGGGGAGGACAGTGAGTGACCAGTCGTCTGGACTGAGGAAGGGTCATCGGGAGACGTTGTGTGAGACAGATGGTGAGTTGCTGAGATGGGCAAATGAATATTTAACAACACAAACTCAGCTCAGTCTGGGCTAGCTATGGTATCACTCCTGCCAACAGCATCCGTAGCATTCCAGAGATGTGTCCCTACCTCCTCAGCCAAGATGCGCAAGGCTCAGCAGAGAAGAGGTACAACACCATGAGACACCAGCTTCTCTGGGAAGGGAAAAATAGCATGAAAAAGGCAGTACCAGCAATTCCCAGCTCATGTGGGAGTGGAAGGAACCAGGCCCTTGGCTGATTCACAGGGGAAGAAGGAGAGGGCAGAAGAGTGGAAAGAAACCTGCAGTTGTTGGGGATGGGAGAATCAGCTTGTTTTGGGATTGCACTAGAATGAGCTACCAAGGAGGGCCAGAGGGGAAGATCACACATAGATTTTAATCATAATAGGGTGTATGTTCTGACTGCTGTGGAGGAGCGCTGAAGATGCCTTCTTTCTCCTGCACAGTGAATGTATTTTTATTCAATACTGTACACTTCACGTGAACCAAGAACACTTTTACACCCTACAAGTGGAATTTAGAGGAAGTGACTGTAATTAAAGGTTGAAGAGGAGTTGGCAGAAATAAGATATGAAATCAGGCCAAAGTTAAAACTTTGATTTCATATCAGAATTAGCAAGATGCATTCTAGGAAAAGATTAGGAGCACAAATCAGCTGAAATGTAGTTACTCGGCTGGGAATTGGGTTAAAATATCTCTGCCTAATGAGCCAAGCACTGAAGCATTCCCTGTGGTTTTTGTTGTTTATTTTTATTTTCTACAGTAGATTCAGAGTGAGATCAAAGTCACATCATCATCAACAAATTTTCCTTAAGCCATAAGATTACTGCTGCTTTTGGTGAAATCCTTGAAAGCAGGGACAGAACTGTTGCTATGTTTTTGCAGATCCCTCTTCTCAGCTGCACTGGTAGGGTAAAGCAGAGGGAAGCTGCCTGCTGACTTCTATTATTCCTTTTTATGACTTCTCTAGGACTGAAAAAAGAACATCCTAGGAAAGCTTTCTTTTGGGAAACTGTCAACAGCATAAAATCTTTAATAGGGATATTGTAGCTATTAGAGTGCTATGTAATGAGATGGCAGTCCAAGATGGGCATCTCACTTTATGTACAGTACTATTTTATCCATGAAGTCATCTAATAAGATATATGTGTGTCCTTTAATTAAGGTCTAATGTACAGTGTAGTAGCAATGAGGGAATATGATGAAAAGGAATGGAAAAGCAAAGAGCTTTATTTACCACACTGAGAAGCCTTTATCGTATGGAAATGTTCAGAATTTAAATTTTGTCATCTGTCACAATTTGCTGCTGCTTTAATTAAAATAACAGCAAGGACGCGTACAGTGAGTCTGACTGGATGTGCTTCGTGCTCTTAATGACTGTCAGATGGGAAGGCAAGGGGTACGGAGAGGGCAGGACTGCGGGAAGATCCGGAGGGAGATGGTGCCAGATGGCCAGGCTTATTTTATTAATTTAGATCTCCGTTATGGCTTCTGTTTTCTTCACTTCTCCAAAGGATGAGTTAGTGTAATGGGAATCATTTCACAGCCACAGTATGACGTGTTTAACCCTTCAGAGCCCATAGCACTGTAGTGAAGAGCCTGCATCAGTCGTGGGTCCTGTCGGCTGGCCACCTCCGAGGCCCCAGCCCAAGCCCAGACGCTGGGCCCTCAGCAGCCCTCCCTCAGGTGATTTGTTGAGTCCCGCTGTTCTGAACCAGCTCCAGCTTTTATCATTGCAACACAGTAATGCCAAGGCAGCCTTTCCAGCTGCTTCTCTCCTCTTACCACCTCACCTGCTCAGGCAGCATGCTGCCGGCTTCGCCACGTGTTTTTGGCCAATCTCTTACATCTACAAAACCTTCTTTGCTCTTCTTCTTCCAGCTCTTGGGTGCCTGGACACACAGAAAGCATAGCAAAGTAATGAGAAAAGTCTGGTTTTGTCTTCTTGCATCTGGTGCTCAGTTACTGCGGTATCTGCTGCCTCCCCGTGGCTTTTGGTAGAAGCTGCACACAACTGGAGATGGTGATTTAATTGTTATTTAGGTTCGGAGATTAAAAAAACATAGTCTTCTAAAAATCTGTTTGGCACAGTCTAAAGCGAGAAACCGCCCAGGTGTTTGCATTAAGAGCAGGGATTTTAATTCCTTTCTGTGTCCACTGTGATAACAAAAGAGTTTTAATTTGTCAGGCCTTCTGCGTCACCAGTGGTTATTTGATTAGTATTAGCAACAAAATGAACTTGGCTTCTGTGATTCAATGAACAAAGCAACCAGACTTCTGAAGAATGTCTAGTTCCCAAAGTCTCTATAAAAAGCCTGGTTTTTAATCCACTTTGGGTTGATTCAGGAATCTGTATCACACTTTAGTCATTCTTGGATTCCAGTAAAGCGGCTAGGCTCATTTTGATCCCAGCTGTATCGCCGGAACAAATGACAAGATGCATTTGTATGTACCGTGAGTTTAGCAACACATGCAGGGGAAAAAAATTTTGCCCCAAAAAATCTATGGTACATACCGTGAAAAGAAAAAACCAAACCAGCTCAAAATAATGATGAAGCCTCGCACTACAACACACGGAATAAGGTACAACATTTTCAAGATTTTGACTTCATAATTGCACTTTTGAACATCTGTTCCAATAATTTTGAAAATCTCTTGAATTGGAATTGTCAGTTTTTTCCAAACTATGTGTATTTGTAATTGTTTGCAAGTCAATCCCCAAGAATTTCATAGGTGTAGGAAAACTGCATCTTGTCAGTCCAATGCTGACAGTAACATAACTTCTGATAGCAAAGTAATTCATGCTGTCACCTCCACTGGTCTACAACATTCAGTTCTGTGCTAATGACAAAGCTTGTGCTTTGCTGAGGACGATGATGAAGACAAGACGCAGGGATGCCTGGGAGCCATCAGTAAGTATCTATCTGGGGAGTCTGTGGTGTGATGATGAAGTCAGAGATCTCATGTAGTCATTGACCATTGGCAAGTGAGACATCAGTGAAACACAGTGTTGAACTGTTGATTACTCGTTGAGCACTCGCCCAGCACATCATCTGTGAAAAGCCGGAGCTAGCCACCGGCTGAGAGCACACTGCACTTGCACACCCCTTTGCATTGCTCTTTTCCTCTGCTTCTCGCTCACCCTTTAGTGAGTTAGGGGCCTTCATGCCCTTGAGAGCATCACAAGCAGGTTTGCTTGCCGTGCCTAGTATTAAAAATGATTAAAGGAGAAAACAAACTTGTGCACCTAAGGGAAGCTCACATTCTTTATGGTAATACGGGAAGGGCACTCTGACTGCTAATGTGGCAGGTTGGGATAGAGATGACTAGGTTGATGGAGCATATCATTCTGCTTCAGATTATTCTTGTGAGTCTTGTACATATGCTGTATGTTAAATATTATATAAAACATTTAATAAAATACTTGATGAGATTAGATTAAAATCTCAAGACCACTCAGAGTTTCTGAGGCTGTCAAAATTCAGTCTTTGGGCCTGGTAAATATACATTTTTAAAAAAGATGCACACAATTTAGAGGCATGAATTTGACAAGGATTTCAAATTTCAAGTGCTTTTTGTGGAGATTATCCAGACTTTTGGAGCTTTGTTGTCATTTCAGGTGTTCTAAAAGCTCCCAACTTTCCTTGCTAGGCTGACAGCAACCAAATATTAGCAGTCCTTCTTTAGTCTTTCCCTAGCACTCCAAAATTGCCGGACTGCATTTTCCAGTCATTTTCTAATAATAATTTTACAAATGCTTTCTATCCTACCTTTACCCTGCTTGAGTTTTGTGTTCTCATTGCTTCTGTTTTATTCTCTTTTCCCTCAGTGCATTTTGTCTCAATATTCAGTATCATACCAGGACTAGAGAAAATGAGCTCATGGCTGAGAGTGAATGAAGTAGACCTCAAAAATTGTACGACATAAAAAATCGTATGAGAACATATTGAATGTGTTATTTAGGGATGTGGGTATATTATACCAGTAATCTAATTCCCAGTATCTTCCTAAGCAGCTTTCAAAACCACTTCTTTTTTTTTTTATATCTCTGGGTTTTGAATTGGTGTTAAAATAATGAAAATGGATGGAGCTGATGATGAATCACCATGACAATGTTTACTATCACCAGGGATTTTCGCCAGAGTGTTTTAATCAGTAACAAGGTCCCAATAGCACTGGCCCACTTAAGACTGCAGATAAAAATAACATTCTTGCTATTTCTTTTATTTGTACTGGTGTTGCAACAGCTTAAATTAAAGC
>JANHGB010043257.1:614-13468 GCA_026283785.1 Coracopsis vasa | reverse complement strand
CTGTCAGAGTCAACATGGAGCAGGTCCAGTATTTTGAAGGAATATTGCTGTTTGGAAAATTAGCATCAACAGGAGAAAGCATCTTGAAATAAAATGCAGCTAGAAGTGGGATCTGTAACTAAACAGAGAATGAAGAAATTGGGACTGATGAAATCAAGACAGGCACTAACAGGTTTAACAGAATCAGAGGAGGGTTTAGGTTGGAAGGGTCCTTCAAGATCATCTAGTTCTAACCCACTGCCAGCTTCCAGTAGATCAGGTTGCTCAAAGCCCCATCCAATTAATGTAAAGTTATTTATATCCACCAGAATAAGTGTTCTTAAACGCTGGTCTGACACTGACTGTTCTGTGTTTCATTTGTTGAAATGAAGGTGGCAGCTGAGACCTCCGGGTAACTGCATGTGAACGAATTGCACTGCTGCCTCCTTAATGTGGTGCAAAAGGTGCCACTGTGTAACCTCTCCCAAGGGTCTGTGCCCTTCTCTGGTGGCATGGGTATAATAATGCCTTGTCTCCCTACAGACTACTTTCACTTAGGTGAGATGGTTAAAGCAAATTTCTTGAGATTTAGTTCTTTCTTTAATTATTTGTTTTTTCCCCTTCTAGGTTTCAACTCTCTTGTAGGTGGAATAATGGGATTTTCCATCCTTCTTAGTGCAGAGGTTTTTAAACATAATTCTTCTGTCTGGTATCTGGATGGCAGTATAGGAGTTTTAATTGGACTTACAATATTTGCGTATGGAATCAAGTGAGTATCTCCTGATAACAGGTATTTCAGTATGTACAGCAGATGGGCTCTTTAGGGTGATTAAGCCATAGCTCTTAAAGGCTTATATAACTCCAGTAAAATCAGTTGCTGGCATTTATTAGACTTGTGGCCAGTGCTGAAGCAGAGTGTATGGAAAGGGATAAAAGATTGTGTCTCACATCAGTTGGAAAGAAGCCAGGACTTAAAAAGGAATCTGAGTAATTTTAGAGGACTTTTGTATACTTGGATTTGGAAATACAAGGTTTGAAATGTTTGAAAAATAACCACGGATCTTGGATTAAATCAATCCCTGTTGCTTTTATGACACGTTTCTAAGTGCTGTTTTTTTCCAGATACAGTTTAGATTAGAAGGAAGGTGCCCAAGTTTAAAGAATGATGTTGCTGGTGGTTTCCATCCTAGCCTTACCCTATAGTAAGTTCTGAAGTGAATGTTAGCCAGTCGTGTTTCAAATGTTGTTTCCATTGAATTTTAAGGTGTTTTTTCTGATTCATGACACCAGAAATAGAATAAAATAAAATTAAACTCTGCTATGTGCTTCATTGCTGCCACAATTTCCCTTGGCTGCATGGAATCTAACAAAGGGTTTTTGCATTTTATCCCCCTTTTTGACATAAGAAAAAGAGCAAGATGTAGCATCTTAGTTAATTGGAATTGTGCCTGTTGAGAAGCAGACCTTGGCCAGGCTGCAGGAAGCCATCACCTGGAAGCTGTGTGGGCTTTTTTTAAACTTGGAAAATTAAATGAACATTTAATGGGGAATACCATTCTTGGAAAAATCCCTATAATTACTATTTCCATTATAAAATTAACTGTGCTGAAAAAATGTAGAAGCAAATCCACACAAAACTATATATTTAAACACACCAAACAGCATCAGAAACATTGAAAGTCATGCTACACACATGCCATCAGTCTGCACGACAGCACACTCAGCCAGTGTGTCACCAAGACACAATGAATGCTGATGAAGGACTAAACTGAATTCTGTTTGTGAAACTACTGCAGTTCTCCTCTTCTGTTAGGCACCTTCCTCCCGCAGCCTAGTGTGGTACAGGTTGCTATAACCGTCCCTGGCCCACTAACCCTGCCCTGGCTTCTCCAGCCCCATGTGACTGCAACAGTGCATCTCATTTCTCAGTGCAGCTCTGCAGCCAAGCATCCCGAAGGAGAGCCCTGCTCCACACAGTTTGTTTTACATAGCCTTTTGTGCAGAATTAATTGCAGGGTGGGATTAATTCTGATCAGCAGAAAGCAAGAGAAGGCTGTTAAAACATCTTTTAACTCATAACATAAATTAGTATTTATAAGTAAAGAGAACACCCCTGTTCCAGGGCTTTCCTGTGTCTCTTGTGCTTTCCTCTGCAGGCTGCTTATTGATATGGTACCCCGTGTAAGGCAAACACGCCATTATGAAATGTTTGAGTGAAGATGACACCCTCTCCTCTGTAAGGACTGTAGAACTACAGCATCGTACATTTTGGCAAGTGGTGCCAATAGTATTTTACTAAATATGCAGTTTGTTTCCCGTGGTCTGGTTTTGTTGAAGTTCGTTTTAATGGGAAATCTCTCTGTAAAACTGGCATATGTGCACACTGCTTGCAATTCAGCAAAACAGAAACAGCATTATTTTTTTTCAAGTATGCTCTTGATTCCTGTGACAATAGAAAACATTCAGTTTGCAGTTTTAACCCAGCTGCCATGTTGTATATTCTGGAGTGAAAGTGTTCTTAATGGTGTGATAAGCCTGTGGGTAAAGAAGTGCCAGTTTCAGATCTTGGTTTTTTGGGTTGTTTCCCGCCTCCCTCTGGCCTGTATTTTCCCAAACACATGCTGTAACAGAAGTACAATCCTTGCTAACCTCTTCAGCTAACAGAGTATCCTACATAGAGTCTGGACACCAAGAGCTGTGTTGCTTTAAACACTTAAGTAGCTACTTCCTCCCTCCCTTTCCAACAGATGCACAGAAAGAGCAGGTACAAACCTTTCTGTGACCAGAGAGATCCTACTGCATTTTAATCCTAAATTAGGTGAAACTATACCTCTACAATTTAAATTCAGTTTTTTTCTTAACAAGACACTGTTCATAGCTTTGCATGGACCAAACAAGCACACACAGTATTACTGTACAGACCAAAGCCAAAAAGTCATGCAAAGAAGAGGAACTGCTTGAGAAATGGGATTTTTCACCTCCTATTACACTATACGCAGATGTAGCAGCATGTGTGACTTTGTGGTTGCTCTGTAGTCTGACGATGGCACAGCAGTGGCTCAATCTTGTGGTGAGATACAGATCTACTTATTAGATTTAGATTGTCCTGTGAAGTGTTGCTCACCTTCCATCACACATCTTATATATTACTTAATAGCAGGTTAAATTATTAAAGAATCTTGATGTATAATCAATAATACTGGTATCTATTTTATACAGTATCTGCAACTAACATTTGAAAACTATTTCCAGAATGTATCATAGAACAAAGTCTTCCTGTATAGCAGCCTATTAAAGTGGATTCTCTGGCTATATCCTTTTCTCTTCATTTTGTGTATTCCAGGTTGGTTTTCACAACACAGAACCAGTATTGTTGCTTCTGTTTAGTACAGGTGGATGATAGAAAATAGTTTGAGAAGGACCACGGTAAGTAGCCAAGTAAGTAGCTAGAAATGGGCATTTCTAGCTACACAACAATGGACTACACAGAGTAAATGTACAATTAGAAGGTTCAGTGTTTGAAGTACAGTGGGGACACTCATTACAATGCTGTTTTCACTGGCGCCTTGTGCTGCTTATTACAGTATTTCCTGTCATATGTCAGTAAGTTCTCAGCCAGATACTTAAGGCTGTCTAGTAACAGCCAACTCCAAATGATGTGTGTAGGAAGGGACCATCCAAAGGTTTCACTGACCTGACAGCACCTCTACGAGGTGCACAATATTGAAAGATGATGCTCAGTTTCACTTGAAACAGAAAATTCCCAACAAAAGGGATTTTTCCTGCTGCTACAGTTTGTTTACACATATTTTAGATCAATTAAGTTTGTATAACTATTTGTATGCAAACTTTATAATGTTATCGCTGTCAGTACTGATGCTGCTTGTGCCTTGCTGTCGCAGGATGATGTTAGAGATCATCAGGTCACTCAACAGTAAGATGAACATAAGCACAACGCTTGACAAGACAAAGGAGCTACTTCATAAATGCATTCAGTGAGGACTTCAGGAGGACTGTAAAGTATAGGAGTCATCGCTGTACACATCACAGGTGGATTTTTAAAAGTTAAATACCACCCCAAGACCCTTTCTTCCTCCACATGTTCCTAACTTGTTATGCTTTTGCTTAGTCCTGATATTTTCCCATTACACTTCCTCTCTAACTCATAGTTCCATGAAGTGAACTGTGGAGCAGGTATTTCCACACTGATTATCTAGCTTTTGTCAAGCATCATGTAGGGATAGCACAAAGGGGAAGGAACAGCTTCAACCTGAGAGGGTAGATGTAGATTAGGAATTAGGAAGAAATTATTTATTGTGAGGTAAACTGGAACAGGTTGCCCAGAGAAGTTGTGGCTGCCCCATCCCTGGAAGTGTTCAAGGTCAAGTTTGACGGGGCTTGGAGCAACCTGGTCTAGTAGAAGGTGTCCCTGCCCATGGCAGGGTGGTTGGAACTAGATGATCTTGAATGTCCCTTCCAACCCAAACTATTCTATGATTCTATGACCTTCAGCCACAGAATCATAGAACCTGAATGTAGCTGTATTAGACATGTTATGGTTTTGTTAGCACCATTTACCCTCTTCCACTGCTCCAGGGGCTTTACTACTTCCCCAGCCCCTTTGCTAGCTTGTGAGAATGACACTTGGGATCTACTAAAAGTGCTGCTTTGCAGGGCCATGCACACCAGCAACCTGTTTGTGGCTGAGACTTCTGAAGGGAATTGAGGAGGTGCACTTGGACGTGGCAAGATACTTAACTCTTGATACAGCCTTTGCTGCACAGAAGTCCTAGGCCATTGGAAGTATGTAGGACATTCAAACCAACACACAGCTCTAGCATTAAATAATTCTGTTAAAATGCTGAGTGTAAATAGGAGCACAGGACTTCGCAGATGTGTTCATTCATGAAACAAAGCTAAGCACTGAGTAAATGACACTTCTTCCTGGAACTCTGGAATGCTCTTAGAGGCTGTAAGTACAAACACCAGCTGTGTAGCCTTTGAAAAGGAGATGTGGTTAAACAAGTTAATCAGACTTTTTCGTGTCAGAGAAATTTAAACCAATTGCAGAAGCTTTTCAGTTACCACAGGTGCCTCAAAGCATTTCTGATATTAGCAGGTAAATACAAAAAAATAACCGAAATACTTGTGATACTTAAAAGAAAAAAGCCCCAGGAAATGATGGTACTCAGAAATGAAAGCAAATACATGCTGATAAAGCCAGCTGGCATCAAGGAGCTTTGTATGGGACATGACAATAGAAGAGAAAATAACTACTCACCCAATTTACTGAGAGACTCTGCTCTAGCCAGCCACCCTCAGTTTCTATATTAGTTTCCTTTGTTAAACGTCTGAGCCAGTCAATTTTTCTAATGGTGCTATAACAAGTGTGCTTCGCTAAGCTAAGCAAGGGTGGACTTTTCAAAAGCTGGACTAGCTCAAAAGCAGCCTGACTAATCACCTGAAACTTGACACTGACCAACGTAATACTTTGTTTGGTGATCACAGGCCACCTGAGCTTGTCAGCACTGCCAGGCCCTCTTTGTTGTGCACAGGATACATGGAAGAAGCTCCAGTGTTCCTACAAGGACCAGCTCTGGCCAGTATAGAGCCTGAAGACTGACACTTTATTAAAGTCTGGCCAAACTCAGGATTGCAAATTAATCCCTGAAAGTGACTATAAATCTGAGCAGATGTTTTAAATTTGGCCATATTGTTCAGCAGAGGAAGCTATCAAAACCTCTCACAGTAACGATTACACCAGCTGCAGTCTTGAATCCAAAGCCCTGCCCACATGCAGGTTTATTTTAGTAATGGCAAATGATAATATTCCACTTATAGCTAAGAGACAGATACTTTTGAACCCAGATTGTCATCCAGAAATCACTAGACTTAACATCCCTTATTGATTTAGTCCCATTTTACCTGTAGCAGTAGTAGGCAAACTATTAAATAAGCATTATTCAACAATCCTGGAAAAATGGAGCCTCCAAAGTAGCTCCTTGCAGAAAATAGTCCATAAATAGATGTGAAGCAAAGACCCCAGATCAGAAGCTCCTTAGACGTGGGCAGATTCAGCTCTAGGTATACCTGCATCAGGGAGTGTGCCCTAGGGAGCTTATCACTAGTAATGCCATCCGCATTTCTGCAACCCCAGTTGCCCAGGAATAAAAGGTCAACATTTCTGGTACTCTTTGTGGGCCAGCTCATGGAGATGCGAAGTCACTAGACTATTCTATTAATAGAATAGTTTGGGTTGGAAGGGACCTTTAAAAGTCATCTAGTCCATCTATTAAGCCTTAGTAATACACAAAGCAAGAATGTTTGTTCCTAACAAGGCATTTTTCTCAGTCAAATTTATACTCAAGAAATAAATGTCTTTTTTACCAATTTTCTTTTGAAGTCTCTGAGCATGGCGTATTACACAGAAGGCCATGACAGCAGCAAGCTGCCTCTGCAGCACCAGAGATAAGGAACCACTGGAGCTGCTTGACCAGAGATTATCCCTGGGGTGCAGGGACTTGTGTTGATGCTTCGGTCAGAGTCTGCACATAGGCAAGTGTCCTGCTGTGCCCGCAGCACCCATCATTTCTCACCACTGCTCCCAGGAGTCAGCAGTAGCCTGCACTAGGTGCCTTGCCACCAAGTGGTGCTGCAACAAAGCCCATCGCTGAGCCTGGGCTGTGTTTATAGTAACTAGGCAGGAGTAGCCCACAAAAACACATTCCTGTGGCCTGGCGTCGGGGTCCGGGTTACGCAATTGGAGAGCGTAATTAAATCAAATAGCAGACAACCCAGGGATATTTCCCTCTCCTGTTCCTCCCACGTTTGGGAGCTGATGTTTTCCTTTCAGCCACAAGACCGGTATTAGAGGCAGCCCTGAACAGTTCCTGAATTTCACTCATTTACTGTGCAGTTACGCACTGCAGCGAGCTCACCTAGAGCAGCTCAGGAGAACCCCTGTGTGCGGGTCCCACGTGGGCTGACACCGGCACCAACACAACCACCCATTCAGGTGCAGGGAGGCTGACAGCACAGTCCGTCCAAAGTCTCTAAAGAAGGGATGCTCTTCGAAGTTACTGTGGCCAGTAAGCAGGACACATCCCATTTTGTCACCCAACACCCCTGCCACTAACTCCAGTGTCCTGAACGTGCCCCTCAATGACAAAGGTCTTACTGGATTGCTACCTGTCACCTCCCCGCACAGCAATGAGTGGAGTGAAGGCAACACCTCTTCTAAACTGTCTGAGTGACAAGGAACGCCAATTTCATTTTACTGGGGCAGACCCATCAATCAGAATCCAACTCTGCAGCACAGCCTTGGGCAAATCGCATTGATTCCTCCCTCCTGTGGAGATGGGGAGGAAAGGAAAGCCAACAGGGGTCTTTGGGGAGTTGGGAGCTTTCACTTCAAAGATCTACTGTGCTGTTACTTACACAGTTGTTGCTGAAACACTGGAGGCTCAAGCCTTGGTACACATGCTTCTGAGGTAGTATTACTGTTTCAGAGTGTTTGTTCAGTGCTTTTTTTGCTTTAAAGTTTCCCTTCTCATGGACACACACTAGGCTAGGGCTCCTATGAGGGCTGCAGCAAGTCTCCTGGGAGGAAAGGCCTCCAAGCCAAGGGTCCGCAAGACAGAGCAGGTCATACACTGAAATTTAACAGCTGGAGTCTGTGGGTGCAAACAACATGCTATTTCTTTGGCAACAACAACTTACTACCAGGATTTTAGTTAATGGGAATCTCCGTAATCAGTAAAATAATAAAATGCGCAAGTCCTGACAAGCATAAACATCAATATGGGGCATCGCAGGGTGGTAAATGGGGCTGTGCCATCCCTTGCACACTGACAAGGAATCGTCAGTGCGAGGAGAGGCTTCTTAGAGCCACAGAAGCCAAGTCCCAGCAAAACGTTTCCATCTGTGGACTCTCTCCCAGATGGCGCTTGACTAAACTCGGTTGAAGTGTGTGAGAGTTGAAGTATTTAGTATTGAAGCTCCCCCAATGATCTTTCCAATACAGCTGCATGGTGTGTGTGGTTTTTTATTCCAAGTTCCAATTTTTAGACATTCTTTTTCCATTATGTGACTGCAGCACAGCCCACATCTGACTCTAGCCACTCACCATTTTACAGATGTCTCCTTATAATGTCAGCAATGAACAACAATTAGGGAATGAAACAGGAAGGAAAACATTTCCAAAAATAACCAGAACGGGGGGCTGAATGAACAGTGTCCTGTAGGAAACATTTGGGAATTGGGGTGCGTTGAAGAGCAACACAGGACAACAAAACTTTAACCCATTTCAATCTGAGGTGAGGTATGCCAAGGAAATACCCACAAAAAGGGGCAACTGGTGAAGGATATTCATGTACTTTACCTCACTGAAACAGCAATACAAGGCTCTTGTAGAAGCAATGTAGCAGAAAGCCACTGTGCGTAGCTACAATGCTCTAAACTCTTGAATTCTGGCTAGTGACCAGACCAGGCAGCTGACTAGCCAAAGCCAAGTCAAAAACATCCTCCCAACCTGCAGACACTTTACCTTCCTGCTTCAGTCTGACCTTGTTATTTACACTATTACTTTTACCAGTGTTGGTGTGTCATTAACTAGGACAGGGAAAATAAAAAAGGTCCCAAGTTGATAGTTACCGGCTTCTGTTCCATTCAGATTTTACATTACTCAGTTATGTGTGGCCACATTTTAAAAAACACAAACCTCCACACAACAAACTTCAAACTTGGGAAGAGGCATTGTAGGAAGCGAGCAGTTGCTTCTCTCCAGTGTAGTTTTAGAAGTACATAGCAACTGTGCTACAAATTGACATTTTTTAAACAGACAAGAAAGAGCCAGTCTTCATTTTGGTTTTTCGCTGGTTTGGTTATTTTGCTATTTGTTTTACTATTGCATACTACTCCCACGTTAATTGTTCTGTGACCCCAAAACCTCTCACCATTGCTAGCAGAAGCTGAGAACAGCAAACCCTTCCCTCAGGCTCAGCTGGGCTAGCAAAAACTGAGGTGGGAGAAAGAGCCTTTTGGCAGAATTGGCACAGTGAATTAACCTGGCAGCGCTCTGTAAGGAGCTTCACTGGACATTTCTATCGTGCGTCTTTTCTGATAGATGTGCTTGCAACCTCCAAGGTGATTTCAAGCAGCACTTTTCAAGTGCACTGAACACCCGCTCCACTCCCCCCAGGCACAAGTTACCATCTCTCAGATTATTTTGATGGACAGACCTTCCAGGGCCCCTCTCAGGTGGTGGCTCCAGCTGCCGAAACCTCAATCTGCTGCAGGAGTCATGCTGACTGAAGGAAGGCAGGCACGGAGTCCCAAGTTTCATGCTTGAACTCGTGTCCCATATGCAAGTATTCTGTAAGCCATCCAAGCCTTTCGTATTTAAACTTGGATCTTGAAAGACAACACCCTCTAAGGATGTTACTTTACCACAACATAGCTTTTATTTTTGAACTCCATGGTGTATTGCACCAGTTAGTCTTGTATATTTGTGCGCCAATGGGCAATTCCACAGTCTTTCTTGGGTGCTGGAAATCTCTAGAAAACCAAGAATTGCTACCTACTGCTGTGATAAATCTGCCCCCTACAAGGAAGCTTGAATGCACCAATTATCCTATGTGGGTTTAAAGCAAAAAGACAATTACTTACCTGTTGTCCTTATGGCCAAGGTCACAAGCGTCAGCCACCAACACAAATGCCCGGCTGCAGAATTGCAAGGACAAGCCACACAAATGCAATTTTGGATCAATGGCAGCTCATGGACTTCCCATTTAAACACAAAGCGATCATCAATCCAAATCACACAAGAAAAAGGTTTATTGAAAAATAAAGTTCTCCCTAGTTTTTTTCTACAACAGTGAAAACAAAGCATTTTTCTATGCCATTAAAGTACAGACATTTACTCTTCTAGAAAAAAAATGTAAATTAAAACCTTCCCATCCTATTGAACCCCAGGAACGTGATGGTATCTGAACCACTGTGTTCTGTTCTTTCTGAATTAAACTGCTTGAACATAATATACCGGAACACCACCATTTAAATAAAACACAGAATCGACCTTTCCAGAGAGAACTCAAACCAAACACACATAGCACCGGCTGGACCCTGAAGTTCTCATGTACATATATAAACTCTGTCTCCAGATCATCATCTGCAAAAAGCAGCAATCTTTTATTTTTTACAGATTTCAGTAGTTGTTTGGGTTTTTTTTCCTAATTTACAGTGCTGCAGAGATTATTCAGATTCTGATCCCCTTCACCCATGGAGAGAGAAAGTTTCCTCCAGGGAATGATCCAGACCAGAAAGAGCTGCCCCAAATTGTCCTCTGCCCTCCTCTTTCCCCCTGCATCCCTCAGCTGAGCAACCTCAGGGGGATCAACTTCTCCAGGCTCAAGTTAACTTTGTAAATATTCCCTCATATTTTTCTTTTAGCTCTCTTAGAATCTTCAGGGTAACTTTTCTGATGAAATTTACTCATTGTTTCCTTTGGAAAAACCTGCCATTTCCTCCTCCTCTGCTGTATTACTCTGCAAAAACCAAATAAACCCACAGCCTCTTAAAAAAGGTCTTCGCTGTCACTCTACAGCAACAGACCCATTAATGAATGCATCAAATTAGTTCTGGGTATAACCCTATTAAAATTAACTGCCTTCACACAGCAATTTAACTTGATTTATTGTGTTCCTATTTGATACCTTGAACTACTTTGCAGCTGCTGGAATCCAAGCCAGGATGTGTTGCATGCCTTCTGCCAAGTGCACGGATGGCTCCATAAATGCCATAGCCTTATTTACACGCTCTCCTTAAAGCCAAGGATTTTGCTGGCTCCTGCAGGACCAAGCTGGCCCCAATTGGAGCAGCACTGGCGAAGGGCTGGTATTTGCAGGCATGACAGCACAGTGCAATACAGATGGATTTTCCCATACAGAAGAGGAGCCGAATGTTATCATGCTGTAAAATGTGGGAACAGCAAGGTCTGTGGTGCTTCAGCTCTGTGAGTCCCTACACAAGGTGACAAATTCTGCACCCATACACTGTCCACGAAAGTTAAACAGCACCTGCCCCAGACCCCCCGGAGAGAAGGGTGTTGTTTGTATTTTCCTAAAGCAGTTTCTGTGTGTGGAAGGTGGAGTTACTACTCATTTTATTGAAACTTTGAGGACCTGATTTTATTTAGTAAACAAGTAGCTTAGTACTGTTGAGAGAGGTCTGCTGAACTAGAACATGCTATTGTATGGCCAGAACTATATGAATATGCAAAAGATTACACCTACAAGATACATTGGCAACAGTTGCACTTTGTTGTTTTTCCCTGGAAGAAAGAAGGTGAATGATGCCTCCCACCTGAGGCATTCTGGGGTTCAGCTGCTAGTATTTTCAACACATTCCCACAGTAAACATTTCACACTGGATACACGGAGTCTGGTCTTTACACATTCCATTTAAATATAATCGGAAATTACAAACTTGTTTTAAAAAACCCTCTAGATCTGCTTAAAAATGTGAAGATGATGGGATTTAAGTCACTGCCCATAAACTGGCATGTTTCGATGTTACATTTACAGCAATATTATTAAAGCGTATCTCAATGCAATCGTGTCTGTCCCTGGCCTTTTCAGCCAGAACAAAAGCATAGGCCTGTCAGGGTGTTACTCCCCTCAACTTTACAGCAATCTCAGAAACTGGGACCACAGGAAAACTACAAATGGGAAGAGATCACAAGTCAAAAAGTTGAAGGCATAGCAGCTGTAGCATGAATGTCCCAAAGAAATAGCCATGCCAAAATGTTAGCACCCCCAGAAAACAGCCTATGAAATTGGAAAGGCTCTTTAAAAATAAACAAACAACAAAACAACAAATACCACAAACAAACAACAAACACCTACCCCCCAACTCCAAACTGTGCACTGAACAGCTATTTAACCAGGTTTTCACCTGATACTTTAACAATAAGTAACATCAACTTAGTCAGAAATGACACATGCTGCAACAGCAAACAAAGCTGGCTGCTGATATGCGCACAACAGAAACTGCAAGTATTTGGTCTTGTAAGATACACTGCTTTGTATTAAAAAGGGAGAGATGCTTTTCTAATTTGAAGAAAAATTAATGTAGGAGTTCTGCTATCACTGAAGCCACCAGTGGGAGTCATGAAGTTAATTAGACCTGGATGAGATTCTATCCAGCCTGATCCACGCCATTTAATTTATTTTACTAGCAAAATCTGGTCCTGAAATGCACCATGAGCCGCACAAATACCTGAGAAAGCAATTTAGATCTTGTTTACATGAGAAGCACTGCACACTCATAAATCATCTTTGTAATTTAGATGGGCCACTCACTTTCGCAAGGGAAGGGCATGTCTTTCCTGTCAAGGATAAACCAAGGACTTTAACTAGCATTATAAAGGACAGTAGTATAGTGTGATTAAGTGAGGAGAGAAGCCATCAGCTAACAACATGATTTGTGGCTGATGCCAACAGAAACTCTCAGCAATTCTGAATGCTCGTCACTAAGCAAGTTACAAAAGCTGGCACAGGCAGTTGGGAGCAAAGCTGTGTGGGGAAGACACTGAGTCCTGGGTCTCTGCACAGCCTCATCAACTGAAACCTGAGCAGCAGTTACTGTACAAAACACTCTTTTTGCAGAAAAGTAGTAGTATTAAAAAGAAAACCATTGCAACAAGTGGAATATCCAGAGTCCCCTCTGCACTGAGAGCTGTATCACAAAACGACTGTATTCTGGTAGCACGAGGAATCGCCCCATGCACTTCCATGTCTTTATCCAAAAACCCAATACCACGAGCACTTTAATGTGGATCTTCAATTTTTCTTCTGATCAAATCAGATATGGCTGTT
>JANHGB010043256.1:10594-45779 GCA_026283785.1 Coracopsis vasa | reverse complement strand
GGACAAGGGGTAATGGGTTCAAACTTAAACAGGGGAAGTTTAGATTGGATATAAGGAAGAAGTTCTTTACTGTGAGGCTGGTGAGGCACTGGAATGGGTTGCCCAGGGAAGTTGTGAATGCTCCATTCCTAGCGGCGTTCAAGGCCAGGCTGGACAGAGCCTTGGGTGACACGGTTTAGTGTGAGGTGTCCCTGCCCATGGTAGGGGGGTTGTAACTAGATGATGTTAAGGTCCTTTCCAACCCTAACTATTTTATGATTCTATAAAGATATCTCATGGATAAGGCTATCAAAAGAACAGCTAAAAAAAAGAAATAATGAAAAATTGTTTCTTTCAATGAAAATATTAATTCTGCACTCATGTTCATTCTCTCAAACACACACAATTTGCATCTTTCGACCTTTTTTATCCTGACTCCAAATAAAAGCTAAGGTTAATATACGGGATAAGGATATAAACGTTTACGTTAAATCAGTGTTATTAAATAGATAGTCATGTAAATAACCGAGAGTTAAGATTCATACAAATGAATGTGGTTGCAGGAATAAATAAAATAAAAACAAAAATTAACCCATTATTGCTAGTAAAATTGTCCTCGAGTATTATGCAGTTCAGAAAACATTAGGGGAACTTTAACAGTTTGTAAGCCTTCCAGTTAAACTTTCCCTTAACAGACAGATGACATTATGGCAGGTTTCCCAAAACAAGGTTTTTGTTTTACAGTGCTATGTGAAATCAATTTCCGTAAAACCAAGAGATTAAAATCCCTTCTCTGCTGTAAAAGCAAAATATAAATAAATTAAAAAGGCATTAAAAAGTGTTTTTCTCTCCCTTAAAGCCCCTGAAAGCTTTGCTAATATTCAAACGAGGAGGTTTTATATGCAGGCAACATTTGTTTAAGCTTCTCTCTCTGATACCATAGCAATAAGTTTTTATTTCTGCTTCCTGAACCTTTTCAGCAGACCAGGACAGACAATATCACCCAAAAACATCTGAAATTACTCAGAGCAGTTTTTATCTCTTGGCTCTCTGAAATTGCTTTAGTTTATTTATTTATTTCTATATTAAATGTTGCATGCATGAAATATGTAGAAGGACTTCATGCTGTTTAGAAGCAGCCAGCTGGAAATTTCTTGGATCACAAAAATTAATACATACAAATATATGCTACAGTCTTCTACCCCCCACCAGCTTATGGAATGTTCTTTTTGTCAATGCATAAATGCTAGCTAATATATAAGAGAGAGCAGTTTAACTTGAGGCAAGGCAGGGATTTATATTTAACCTTCTGACACTAGTCCAATTCCTAATTTTGCTTGAGATTTCTTTTTCTGGTGTTGCTTACATCACTCAGTTTCCCTGCATATCAGAATCTCACCTGTTATTTGGATGATAACAAGTATTGCTGCACTTCCATTCATTTTGTATCCTTAGCATAAGCACTCTTTCTTTTGCTGTGGGCTTCTGTATAGCATCTAGAACTCTAACCTGTCCTTAAAAACTGAATCAGGCGTAGATATCTATGAATGATGGCTGATCTGAACTGATGTAGCCACATGATATATATCTACATATAGAAATTACCTCAGATTGAAAGTTTTGACAGAATGAATGGCACTGCCCTGTGCCTTTTAGTTCTGGGACAATATGGTTTTTAAGTTGTTTTTTGTGCTCTCCATCTTGGAAACTTCTGTTCTTTCAAGGAGACCAGGTCTCTTGCATGTGATGTAACTTGGGATGCTAGGATGGGTATCAGATGCTTGTGGCACAAACTCAGTGCCATTACCTTTGCGCTGAGTAAATGTCTTTTTGTTTTTTCTCTGTAGTTCATTAGTTCAATTCCACCTTCACCTACACAGAATCATAGAATCAGCTAAGTTGGAAATGATCTTTAATATCAAGTCCAACCTTCACCCAAGCACTGCCAAGGCCACCACTAAATCATGTCACCAAGGGCCTCCTCTGCACGGTTTGTGAACACTTCCTGGGATGGTCACTCCACCACTGCCCTGGGAAGCCTGTTCCAATGCCTGACCACCTTCTTTCGGTGAAGAAATTGCTCCTAATATCCAATCTAAACTTCCTCTGATGCAGATTGAGACCATCTCCTCTTGTCCTATTGCTTGTTACTTGGGAGAAAAGACTGACCCCCACCTCACTGCAACCTCCTTTCAGGTAGTTGTAGAGAGCAATAAGATTGCCCCTGAGCCTTCTCTGTTAGCTTTCTTGGCTGCCTGGGTACAAACTGGCTCAGTTTCAACACTCTCAGCACCATTTCCTTCTCTGCCAGCAGCTTTCCAGTCACTCTTCCCCAAGCCTGGGGCATTGCATGAAGTTGTTGTGGCCCAAGGGCATGCTTTTTAAGAGCAACTATGGTTGCTTGCATCACCATTTAGACTAAGTAATTTGGTTTATTGTATTCACCACAAGTAGCCTGATTTCTCTCTTGAAATCTTGATGGAGTTTATGTACAGTACGTGTTATTACAGGATCTAACAGTGGGGTTTAGCTCACCAAACTTCAGCTGTTTACGAGGCAGTCATCCTAGCCTCTCTTTATAGTCCACAATAAGAAATAAGCACTTTGAGGGTGAAACACATCTGACCTATTTGATATCACTACTTCAGAAAGAGATGAGTCACACATTGGAAATGCCAATTCCTCCCCAGTGAATATAAAGGCAGCCTACATCATTTACTAGGATGTAGACATTTACTCAGATTAATACAGAATAAAAGCCCTAGCTGCTCATCAGGACTCTGGCAGGCTCAATGCTGAGCAAACTCCAAACAAGAAGTTTCACTTTTAATGGGTCCATGCTATAAGACAGGAGACATACAGATACAGTCAGAAGGGAACACTATAACTATAATAGTCAGCACTGAGAGGCGATGATCTCAGCCTAAACCAACTTAAATTCTGTCAGGCTTTTGAGAAAGAATTTGGATGACAGCAAAATTGTGTTGTGAATGGGTATGGGAGAACACATCCCAAATTAATGGACTGTGCCCAGGAAAGGGAAATGCAGTTTGAGGCTGAAGTCTTGTAATTTTGGCGCTGGAAATTTGATGTCATGGAACAGTGAGAAGTGGGAACTAAATTTCCAATTTGTAATAAAAGATTGGGATGAGCTATAAAGGATGTTGATAGTGTAGGTAGATTCACAATTGCACAGTTCAAATTGAAGTGTGATATGGTTAAAGCCAGAGAGAAAGATGTTGCATCACCCAAGATGTAAGCTGATGAGAAGCTGGATTAAGAGTATTATCTATGTGCATAGATGAAAAAGTTGCACTGTTGAGATGTTATGCAGAAAAAAGATCTGTAAGACAGCAGAAAAAGGACTGAGTGAATAATACTCAAACCACTGGACTGAATGCCAAGAAAGGGACTGCAATTACTCTTCTTTAACAATACTGCTCTGATTATTCTTCTAAATTTTTCTTCTTTTAGTTTTGCTCGTCCAGGGAAAGGCTCGTGGCTTGGTAAAGGCAACCTGGAAGCAGGACCAGACCAGTCCAGTATGTCATTAGAAAATCTAGTATTTGGAGCTGGCTACTGCAAACCCACTTCTTCAGAGGTAAGGAGGATTCCTGTCTTACTTCTACTTTACATTGTCTTCTATTTCTATATTCACATTGTCCACATTATCTGTGAAGAACAGGCCCTGGATCATATTGCTAATAGAGCGATTTTGTTGCAAGAAGAACCCTTCAAACATTTCTGCATGAACCACCTGGCAATTGGATATACAGTTCCTGGGTTCAGCCCTCACTTTTATGATCCATTTCAGGAAAGGCAAGATGTATGGATATAATCCTGATTGCCAATGACACTTTTACAGCAGGAGTCACCTGGCCAGGTATCTGTTGTAAGGTGTAATTCCTTATTCAGTAAAAGATCCTTGCTTTTAGGTCTTATGTTCAATGGCCACAGGACTTAAGTAATTCTTAAGGATGTTGTGAAGGTTTGTGTTTGGAATATAGAGTACTGTGTGTGCTGATGATGGGGTGTTACATACATTGCCTTACTCAAGACAGGTCTTATTATTTACTGCAGGTGAAACAGAGGACTTGTGCATTTTTTAGTACAAAGTTGCTTGTTTGGAAAACAATGATTAATTGGGGGTTTGTAGGTTTTTGAGGGGTTTGGAGGGTGTTATGCTTGGTTGGCTGGGAGAGGTTTAATTCCTAGCTTTAAAGAGTTTCTTTTGTCAGAAATGTTTCCTCAGGGCTAGAAACTCAACCCAGAATACTGGAATCATTAACTCGTTAGGAAATCCTGATTCGAGGGTTATGATTAACATGCTGCCCTCAGCTTCCCTCAACCTTTCCTGTCAAAGCTATTCTGTTCTGTATGAATGTTAAAAAAATCCTAGCCTAGAGCAGCTGGTGCAGAAGAACTACGAGGGAATTAGCTTAGGCTGAGAGAATGTTTGGCCTGAAGCTGCTATCTGAACCATTGGGTCATTTTGGTTTTGGCAAACAAACTTGACCTCAACCTCTGCCTCTCTGATAGACAGTCACATCATGTAAATTTAAATGACTAATCTTAGTTGTGAGCTAATCTCTGTACATCACACAAGAGAGAGGCATCTTTGGAGAGTGGTTCTTAACTTTCATTATCCTCTGCACAGATTTCTATTGTAAGATAAATAGAATGGCTAATTCTCCACTCCCATTTTTCCTTTTACCCTTCCATGAAAAAATCTCGGTCTGCTGTGATTTGGAAATATTATTTCCTTCTCAAACATTTTCATTATCTGGAAAATAGGGAAAACTCTATTTTCTACCTATCTCTTTTGATGATTTTTCAGTAGAGGCTTGATCATAAGGTTTGGGGTTTTTCTGCCTTTTTTTTTTAATGACAGCATAATTGCTGTGGCTTGACCTTGTCTGAATGCCAGGTGCCCACCAAGCTGCTCCATCATTTGCTTCCCCAGCACAACAGGGGCAGAGAAAATAAGATAACAAAAACTTGTAGGTCAAGACAATGGCAGTTTAATAAAGCAACACCAAAGGTTGTGCACAGAAGAAAGGGAAAACAAAAGATTTGTTCTTTACTTCCCACCAGAAGGTGATATCCAGATACTTCCCAGGAAGCAGAGCTTCAGTACACTTAGTGGTTACTCCAGAAGACAAGCATCGTAGGAATGAATGCCTTTTTCTTAGCTTCTATTGCACAGTAGACGTTACATGGCATGAAATATCCCTTTGGTCAGTTTGGGTCAGCTGCTCTGATTATGTCCCCTCCCATTATCTTGACCACCCCCAGACCCCTGGAGAAGGGTGAATATTGGAAAGCCAGCCTTGATGCTGTGCAAGCATTGCTCAGCAGTAGCCGAAACACTGGTGTGTTATCAACACCTTCGCAGCTATGAATGCAAAGCACAGCACTGTGAGGGCTGGTGTGGGGAAAATCAGCTCCAACTCAGCAGGACCCAGTACAATAAGTATTAGAGAAGCTGTGTGGAGACTTCATAGCAGCCTACAAGGATGCCAGAGAGGGACTCTTTATCAGCAACTGTAGTGATAGGACAAGGGGTAATGGGTTTAAAATTAAATAAGGGATATTTAGGTTGGATATTAGGAAGAAGTTCTTTACTGTGAGGGTGGAGAGACACTGGACAAGTTGCTCAGAAAAGTGGTGAATGCTCCATCCCTGACAGCATTCAAGGCTAAGTTGGTCAGAGCCTTGGGTGACATGGTCTAGTGTGAGGCGTCCCTGCCCATGGCAGGGGTTTGCAACTGGGTGATCTTAAGGTCCTTTCCAACCCAAACAATTCTATGGTTCTATGATCCCAGCAGGTGACCTTCTAAATACCCAGATGAAAGCACTCTATCATAAGCTGGCTTTAGCACTCTGCTACCCTGCAGGTCATCAGAACATCACACCCCAAACAATTATAAATAGAATACTATATAATCTGCCTCCACATGATGAGATGTGCATTTGCTTAGCTTCAGGGATCTCTACAAGTCATGACATCTGGTTTTGATCTGAGACTTTTAATTTAATAGGCTGTGATGGCTTTTTTGCATATGCTATCCCTGATGTATGATAATGAGCAAAGATTATTGCTCTTGGTTTAACATAAAAAATAATAATGCAGAACTTGAAAAGGAACTGCTCTTGGGGTGAACCCAGCTCCAAGTGAGTCCAAGTGAATAGTGGTTTATGTGGAGTTTTTCTCAAGCCATCAGGGACTGAAGGAAGAAGAATAATATTTTTTACAGTGCTGCAATGCTTTGCCCTGGGTCAATTTCACTTCCCTTTACAAATGTATGTATTCTGTTCCAAGTCATTTGAATGTGTTTGTAAAATATAACTTCAGTTGGACTATGGACATGTCCAGGTTTGCGGAATTTTGCAATCAGCATCAGTGGGCATGAGAATAGGGCCTACCTATTTCATCAGATGAAAACTGCAGAAGACTCTACTCACTTTGTCTATATATTACATTGGACCTTGCTCACTGTGTTTCCAAATTAATAACTGTTGAATCCCTCACCTGAAGATATGCCACACTTTCTGCTTGTTTGTTTGTTTGTTTGTAAGCTACTCTAATTTGATGCAGCTGGCTAAATCTAGGCAAGAACAATTAATGTATCTTGTCTTCCAAGACAGACAAAGCTTCACTGGGCAGCAGGACATAGGAAAACTGTTTTCAAAGTGACTTTGGTTCGTTCCTTTTTATGTCTTAAAATGGTGGGAAACGGTTAGTGTTGGTTTATCCTATTGTGGTTTTTCCATCTCTGCAAAGCTGAGTTTGGATCCTTCTACTTTTCATGTACATTTCTGTATTTTCCTTAATCTGAGAAATCTCCAGGCTTAAGCTCTTCAGGTACATCTCCTGGGCAAGTGTCTTCTGTCTGATATCTTTTCTAGGGAATGGAATCTGATTATTCAGTTCTCTATAATGCTGCAAACAGTTGAGACTTTCCTTATTTGAGGTTTACCTATTGTGAGTAAACCAAAAATACCTTTTTTAACTCATTATTGCTGCCAGATTATTTTTCCAGAATATTTCCATTTGAGTAGAAGCCTCTAACTCATAAGAATTCTAAATCATTCTTATTGCATCTTTTTCTTCAAATCTAGGAGATGCATGTTATAACCCCAGTGAATTAGTGGTTTACTTTTCCTGAGGCTTTTCCTAACTGCAGTTGATCCAATTTCATCAATTTCATGGAAGTGGCATAATTTCTACAAAGCCAAGAAGCAGACTGGCTCACAAAAGTAAACTTTGCCTTTTCTAGTGTCATCGTACTCAGTAGATGGACTATTGTCACGGTGTGTTTGTTTTATGTGACATGGTTTTGGTGGCTGATGGAGATTGGAGCAGTGGTGTTTTCTGTGCCCCCATGTTAGACAGAGCCAGTTGCAGCTGGCTCAATAATTGACCCATTACTGGCCAAGACTGAGCCCACCAGGAATGCTGGAAACACCTCTGTGTTAACGTATTTAAGAAAGGGTAAAAAGCATTGTGCAGTAGCTGAGAGAAAGAAGAGTGAGAAAATATAAGAGAAATAACTCTGCAGACACCAAGGTCAGTGCAGAAGAAAGGGGAGAAGCTTCAGTTGCTAAAGCAGAGATTTCCCTGCAGCCTGTGGTGAAGACCATGGTGGCACAGATTGTCCCACTGCAGTCCATGGAGGACCCCATGCCAGATCAGGTGGTTGTGCCCTGAAGGAAGAGGTTTTAGATTTGTTCTTATTTCTCATTCTACTCAGTTTAATTAGTAATAAATTAAATTCATTTCCCCATGTGGAGTCTGTTTTGGCCATTACAGTAATTGGTAAGTGATCTCCCTGTCCTTATCTTGACCCATGAGGTTTTTGTTGCATTTTTCTCCCTTTGTCCTGTAGAGAAAGGGAAGTGATAGAATGGCTCAGTGGGAATCTGGCAGCCAGACAAGGTCAACCTTCCACACATGGTTCAGACAAGATTTGAACATATAGCTTCAGTACAGTGGTGGCTGGATTTACAGTAGCACCAAGCCCTCAGCAAAGCCAGAATTGAGCTGAAATCTGATGTTAATGGTTGTATGTCAAGTTTTCTAGCCATCTGTTGAATACAAAGTAGAGGATTCTTGACATATCATCTCTAGGTCATGAATCTCATTTTACATTCTTCTTTGTCATAAACGTGGTCCATCAGAGAGTGAATTTTCTTTTTAGGCCCATAGATTGACTGTGTCAGTTCTCATCTAGTTTGTGTAGTTCATTTGCTGCTTCGTTACTGAAAATTCAGGTGACTGCCTTCATTTCTAAAGAAAGCCTGTATCAATCATCAGTTCCCCTTGCCACTTCCTAAGCTAATCTGCTCTGTGTTTGGGCTGCTGAGGTGCCATTGCTTAATGACAGATCCTGAAGGCTCCTTGTTCTGTATTTCACACTTCTTAATGCAGAGACTAATTAATGCCAGGGGCTTTGGACTGTACATGTGCATTTTCCAAGTGACTTCTGAACACCTCTGACAGTTTCCGTATCCCTTGGCTTAATAGAGTAGTTATAAAAATTAATCTTATTTAAATCTTGGTGATTTTTTTTTGTAAGTGTTCCACTCTCTTCCTTCTCATGTACTCAGCAAACAGGGATCTTCCCATTCTGCATTCCTCCTCCTCTGCTTTTATACTAGTTTCTGTCTATGCTACGCTTTTCCTTTCAAGTACAATTGAGAAAACAAAGTTATTTCTTACTGAAATAAGAAATTTTTGTTGTCAGATAAAGATGAAGGAAGATGCTTTCGGGGTTGAAAACCCATTAGAGAACAATCTACAGAATAAGAAAATGTGCTAGTACTTTCTCAAGCTCTCTTCAGCCCATAACCTATACTCACAGAAAATATGTATCACACTAGATCAACAATATGTCTAAAATAGGATCGTATCTACTGCAGACTCATGAGCTGTGTGTGACTGGCTTCCCTCAGGGGCATCTGAATTCCACTTACGGTCTACTAAGTTGTTTATCCCTTTGAGAAAGTCCAAGGGGTTGTTTTGGAGGTTACAAGGTCTGGATCTGAACATCGCACTGACTCATGCTTTCAGGTTATCTCAGCAGCAGTAAGAGCTGGACACTAAAAAACATCTACAGATCCTACATCTGCAATAAAATAAAAAGAAAATGTTCCTTGCAGAACTAAAAATTGAACAGTCTCTTATACTTCAAGAGATTTATGCCTTAGCCTGTACCTACACCTCTTCTATATCCGCTGTTGTCAGGCTGGTTTAATGTCTTTGTAATATTGTGCATCACATGCCTGCTGTGTTATAATCAAGTTGAGTCAATGACATACTGGGGTTTATTAATAAACTATACACACAGTAATCTTATTTTCATTTGGATAGCAGTTGCACTGCAGATAAATTGACTTCTAAGTAATGAGATTGATTAATCATATGACTTCCCATTATTAACTCACTGATGTTTGATAAGAAGTGTTCTTCCATGAAGCATTGATGTAGTTATCCCAAAAGACATAAAATGTGTGTCTGGCTTCATACAAGAGCTAGAAATGTCATTCAAATAAGATTGCATTGTTGTTGAGAGTTCTTTACCACAGTTTATTAGTTTGTTAATATTTTCATCTTTTCAGCAACGCATTAAAACCCAAGACTTTTTCAGTCTAGCAACAAAATGTTATTCAAACCCACATTTTTGTGTCACAGAAGAGTCATTTGTGGTTTATTCTTCTTTTCTGTGTATAGTTGTGGCTCTTTGGCCACAATACTTCACTTTTCCAGCTCCTGAAAATGGAAGATTTTGCATCAGAGAATAGCCCATGTAGGATCCACTGTGGGAATTTTAGCCTGAAATCCCAGTTTATCTGGGAGAAGATGAATACATAGCTGTAAACTTAATTTCTCTTCAGACATAGGAACCTTAATGCAGAGTTTAATACTGTCCTTTTCTACTTTTATTTATAGACACAGCAGTCATCTTTCTGACATAAATCCATTGTTAATTCTGCAAAAGAACCAAAACTTTGTAAAAGACTAAAACACCACCATTTCCTTTAAAGGAAAGGCAATGTGTATTTTCCTATTTCTTTTTTCTTTTGAAACTAGCAGAAGTTCTCTATCTCCTACTAGGAAAAAAGGGACCTGTTGTGTCTACAGGGCTATTTAGTTGCCAAGCATTTTTTCATGTTTTTTTCTTCTTAACTGTCTACCAAGAAGGATGTTTCGCTGACGATGTCTGAGTTTTGCAAACTTAAGGCATAATGAAGATTCTGATTTTACCAATTTAGAAGTACAGTATGTATATAGCTGGTGTGTATTATTTAGGAACGGGACTCTTTCAGTGTCTTGCTTTAGCAAACGATGATTAGTTGTGATTGGACTCCAGCAGATGTCCAACACATAATTATGGTGAAATAGTAAGGGAGCTGATATATTGTTCTTTATAAGGTGTAATGACAAGTATCTTTAATCAGTGTTCAGGGCATCATTTGTGATAATTACTGATGAAGTCTTCAATCTTCAGTTGCCTGAAGATAAATGGCTGATCTTCAGAAAGAACTAAATGATTTCCTAGCTGTAATAGAAAGCATGGTAACTAATAATGTGACAATAACTAGTTTCTTTAATCACTGTCATTTTTCTTTCCTGAGGCTCTTACTTTTTGATCTGTCATATGCTGAGTACAGCAAGGCATTGCTTTGCATTATGATAGAGTTCAAAACAGAGATTAATTTGGGATTAGGTCTAAAACATAATGTTGAAAAAGCTTTACAATCTTTTCACTATGGGTGTTCAATGAAAACGTCATGGAATAATCTGGAAATTCTTGTGACACTCCATGCAGGATGTTGAAGGAGTCCTTCAGGAGGAAGTCCTCAGGAATTGCTCATATTGGACTGATAATTAGTTCCTTTTGAAAATCAATAGAATTTGCATAGGAAGTTTCACTTTTCCTACTACTTTTTTTTTGCTGTTTTCCTGCAATGCTTATCTCTTATAAAGAATCAGACTGCTGCATGCTCTTTACAATCTTCCTGTTTCTCTGCAACCCCACTGCGAAAAAATCAATCAAATCTGGACTTGTTTAACTGAAAAGAAGTTTTTTTATGGCTAACTTAAAGTAGTTGTGAAAGGAGTGGTAAAAGGAAGAATGAACATGGAGAACTTATTTCTCTTTTACAGTTACTATTACAGTTATATACTGAAGAACTTATTTGGGCCCACATCACCATAATTTCTCACCTTGGGACTGAAATCCACTGTTGTGCATTCATTCATTTGACTGACATCTTTTCATTTAAAGTTTTCCCTGTCTATAGATTTCAGCATTGTTTTTTGAGGAAGCTTATAGGAGGGGGCATGGGACAGATGTTTCTTTCTTTCTTCCCTGAAATGGAGAGCATGAGCAGCAGAAACAGCCTTTATACTCTTTGTACTCTGTGCTTTAGGAAGTGGATTTGGCTGCTGTCTACCTTTTGATAGAGTGCTCTATGATTCAGTTTTTCATTCTTCTCAGTATTTTTCTCCCGTGGTACTTGGTTGAAAAATTATTTTCATATGCCCTAAGGAACACTAGGCAATTATTCCCACTGACTGATGATGAGAGAGTTCTTGAAAGGAGACCTAATCAACTCTCATAGCTTCCAAACTGACAGCCTTTCCAACAGCAGCACAGATGCCAACAACAGCACAGTCGAGATCCAGCATCTGAAAGCTACCCCTTTGCTATTGGCAGGTGTCCCAGACAACAGCACAGGGACTGAGGAATGAGAAAAGAGATTCTCTATTTTTCCAACCACTTTGTCTTGTTTTGTGGAAACACATGTTCAAGTGACAGCAAGAGCCCGTATCTCTGTTCAAATCATCACACTGGTCATAACAACCCAAGAATCAGTTTCTCAGCTAGTATGATTTTTTTGGGGAAGTGCTTAGGAGGAACACTTCCTTCCATGGAAGAATATTCCTTCTGACATCAGCTTGTGCACAAGCAACTGCTCCAGTGAGGCTTCTCTGAGGATCAGACAAGTTTCAGTAGTCTGACAAACAGAAAAGATTGGGATAAGAGAATAGAGATAGGTAAGTGTGTTATGATTCTCAAAAGTATTGCCAGAAAGAGGAGAATAATTTTAAAGCTCATCTGACATACATAAAGCATTTTTTGAAACTTTGTGGCAAGATAAGAATTTTAGAAGATCTTCTGTAGAAGAATAATTCCTTTGGAGTGTTTTGATGATTGGTAAAGAAAATGTAATTGGGGGCAGAATTAGGTAATGCTTCAAGGAAGATCTTTCCATAACCCAGAAAGTGTGTGAGTATTCAGGCAGTTACACATGAGTATTCGGATGAGAATCTGAGTCCAAAGATTTATTTAGCATAAGCTAGATGCAATCAGATGCATATGAGCTTACTTACATTGCTTCTTTGGCTGTTGTGAACCTTGAGAAATCAAGCTTCCAGTCAGTCTGGTTTTACAGCAGTATTTACCTCTGCTGTTCCCAGCTTTACAATATGGTGTTTGAATATTGTCCAGTGTATTGATGCTATCTGTGCTCTCAGTCACTATATTATCCCAGGACACCTGAGTGTGTCATGAAGTGTGAAGTAGCTGCAGTATCATCCATCTGTAGCCTCTGGTTTCTGATAAGTCAGCTAAGGTCAAAAGCCTTTTCTCATTGTTTTGCTGCTTGTCATGTTTGTAGAATCATAGAATGCTTTGTGTTGGAAGGGACCTTTAAAAGTCATCTAGTCCAACCCACCTGCAATAAGCAGGCACATCTTCAACTACATCGGATTCTCAAAGCCCCATTCAACACAACCTTGAATGTTTCTGGGGATGGGGCAACTACCTCTGTTCTAGTGTTTCAGCACCCATCCAGTGAAGAATTTATTCCTTATATCTAGTCTAAATCTTCTGTCTTTCAGTTTAAAGCCATTACTCTTTCTCCTGTCACTACAGGCCCTATTAAAAAGTCTGACCCCATCTTTCTTATAAGCCCCCTTTAAGTATTGAAAGACTGCAATAAGGTCTTCCAAGATGTTCTCTCTTTCCATAAAGCCATAAAGTCAATTGAAGTCTGCTGTTTGATGACCCGACCCAAATGTCATTGTCATCTCACAGTTTTTTATTAGGTCTTGAAACAATCTGCAACGTCTCTGTTGGAATTATACCTACCTGCCACTGGTTAGTAGAGTTGGCTGATGAGAAGCAAGGGCAAAAGCCTGAGCAGGGCAGGGTGGTACCTCCAGGGCAAGGTGAAGTTATGTTCCAGGCAGTGGTAAAGCACTGTTTCTGCTCTATGTATTGTGTTTCTTTTGTAAACAAATTCCAGAGCTGTCAGTCAAACACTTTTTCTCCTCTACTGAACTCATTAGAAGTATTTTATTTAAAACCGTAAAATGATGGCCTGCAGAATAAATGGTAAATGCCTCATGGCTCATGGAATTGGATTGTCTTTGGGTGTAAATTACTTGAGGGCTGGTATATGTACTATGCATAATACAGGAGGTATCAACTGGGCTAGGAAAATGAACCTTGAAAATGTAATACTCATGCAAATTTATACAGCTCCAGCTATTGAAAAGTTCCCCGTTTTGCTGCAGTAAATTACAGCAAATTAATATAAGTGTCTTAAAGTAACATATCCAGGAAAGTTTCTGATTAGCCATTACTTCTCTTTCAGTGTTGAAAATAGAAATTGTGGATTTCTGAAGTGATAAAAAAGACTGTACATTGGTTTATAATTGGCTTTGCTATTTGATGCATGTTTGCATGCATGTCAAAGAGCTATAAATGATTCATTGCCTGAGAGTGTCATAAGTGAAGACTTCAGGAAGGCAGCATAATGGCAGCATTAAACATTGAGCTGTTTCCTGGCAGAAGAAGACATAGAAATCACATTCCCCCACATCAAAGAAAAGCCCAGCATTATCACACCTAGGCCAAAGCAGAGAATTTCTTGTGCAGACTGATTGCTGGCAAGAAGGAAGGTGCCTGTAACCAGGACTAGAAATGATTATTTTGGGGTGTGATTGGCTGAAATAAAATAATGCTACAGAAAAGAACCCACCAGGTTTTGAAACATTTTTAAGAGAATGGATATTTATTTGCCTTGCTTGATTTTACAACAAACCTTCAAGTAGAATCTCGCAAGAGATCTTCATTTGATTATTTTTCATGATACAGTAACAGACAAAATTCATGCAACCTGAAAAATAGCATACCTAGAACCAATAAAAGGGTTGTTTTTTCTTCATTTCTCTACACCATAAGGTAGCTGATGTAACATATTGCCGGAAGGTGCTTCTGTGAACTTTGTTGTGAACTGTGCAAAATGACAGCATTGATAATTCCTACAATCCTTGTTCATAAAGGATGGGAACTGTGAAGGCTGTGGTTTAAACCAATACTTAGTCAATCTTGCCTTAAGGCATGCAATTGCTGAAGTTGTCGGGGCTTAGGTCTGGATTTTCTTTTCTTTGTTTATCTATGTCTTCTCAGTGAGTATCTGATACTTAACTATGATCAGCTGCAAAACAAGACATGTTGGACATCTGCTTTGCTCCAGTTTGGCAGAGCCTATATAAATCAGTGTATTTTGCTCACGTTTTGGGGGAAAAGTGAGAAGTCAATCATGAACCAACTGAAAAGAGGGGGATATGCAAGAACATTTGGAAATAATAGTAAAAAATAATAGTGCTATCAATAGAGACATGATTTCTTCCCACCTGCTTATGACTCATAGGAACCTACTTGGTAACACTGTGGCTATGTAACAGACTGAAAGAAACAATAAAATAAAAAACCTGCCTTGGTAACGAAATGTCAAACTGCTTAAAAAATGAACCCATAAAGGTTGAAGCAATTTGTCACTGCCAAAAGACAGCTAAATATTTCCTCTTTAGCCATTGTTTGACAATGTTACTAATGTTTAAATTTAACAAGCTGAAGAAGACATCGGAAATAATGTTATGATTGTTCTAACTTTTATCTTCATTTATAAAAACATAACTAATAAATCAGCATGCAGCAACTGCTCTGATGATAGAGAACTCCACACTGAATTTTGGGCCAAGCTCTCAAATAAACAGATTTGGGTGGGCCTGCTGGTGCCATATCTCTTCTTTCCTATGAAGCTCTGTGTAATCAAGAACTAAAATGACCCACTGGGAAGCTATATTCAGATAATACCTATTTTTAAAGTCATTTCAGAAGCCAAGCCAGTGGGAGTAGAATGACAGGATTCAAAGCGATCTTGGCCACATGCATAAGTAGTCTGAAAAGTAAAAGGTACAATTCATAAGCATCCTGTTCATGGGCAGGAATAACAACATACCAGAAATCCCAAGAGGTTCATGTCCTATACCCTTTCTATTAAAATAATTCACAAGCCATCTTGGTTTCTTGATGTCTCTATGTCATGTTGCAAGACAGTAGAGATGTGCTCCCTACAGCTAATGCCAATGGGCTTTGACTAGGGCAAAGGCTGAAGCTAGATTGATAGGAAATTTAGACAAATACTGCAATACAAAGAGATCTTGTTTTGTCTTTTTTTGTTTGGTTGGGTTTCCAGTCTCTTTGTATTCTAGGTTCCCCAAGAAAAGGCAATATCTCTTATTTTATATCTCATGATGTTTGAGTAATGGTCCTTAGATTTTTCTTGTGGCAGCATCAAACTCTTAAAGGTCTTTTCTCCAAAATGTGAACTGGAAATGAGGAAATTCATCACCTCATTTGAGTGAGACTTGCCTTTTGATAATCTCTTTAGTATCCTTTCTGCTCTTTATTCCAGCCTGGTTCTTTATACATTCCTTTCTTCGGACAGGAAGATTCCTGTCTTTACCTTTGAATCTTTCCTTTTGCACAAACATCAAACATGTTCATCTCAATGATGTCTGTGAAGCAAATTCTACTTTTACTTGCAAGTCTTGCATCAGTCCTGAAAGAAGAGATACAGAAACAGAATACTACTTCTTGGAGTAACCAGCAATCCATCTCCTCCCATTTCTTATTATAAATCATCTAAATTAAGACTCCAGTCTTATGCCTTCAATAAATTTCTCCTTCTCCTTCCCCATAGATCAGGATCCATGTTCACTTTGTCACCAAATTCCCCACTTGCTAGCAGAAGGCTCTTTGCCTCTGCTCAGCTTATAGGTAATACTTATACATAGTCAATAGGCTACTCCAATGAGCTCACCTTTCAATTCAAATATATTCCTCAGGTTGCTGCTGTGTATAACTTGCACTTGATTTATGAACCACCACTGTCAGATGTACCAGAACTTTGTATTGATAAATTTTACTCAATCTTCAGATTTGGAATATAGTCTTCAAAATAAACAACATTTTCAAGCTGTAGTAACACAAAAAAGCCATTCTTTATCTTATGACAAGTTGGTTCTCTCATGTTTGTAGTCATTCTTCCTCCATATATGGACATATTTATAGCTGAATATAGTTTCATTTTAAGACAGCAGCAGGTTGCAAAGTGGTTGGGTTTTTTAGACTTAAAATAACAGCTTCGTGTGCTGCTGTCTCAAGGTCTTTGCACAACTCAAGCACAGTTTGTTGGGAAATTGCACTAAACCCAAGCTAAGTCTTTATTGTCATGATCTGCTGCATGAACAAAGCAAGCTTGGTTGCTATAAGTAGGTCTTTTTAATGAGGCTGCTGAGTTGAGCCTGTGCTTATGTGGCAGGGTATCAGTCAGAACCCTCTTCCTCTGACTCCAGTGATAATACTCCACCTTGAAAATAAGACTCATCAAATGTCTTACCACTGCGATAATGAATTTTAAGGCAATTTATGTGAACATTTCGGAAAAGCAAGAAAGGAACCAAATTTTAGAAGTCCAAATGGAATAGCACTAGGACAAGTGACAAGTGACTTGGGCTATTTCTCAAAACTGAATGATATGCAGAGAACGCAGTGTCAGCCTAGTTCTCTTATATGCCCATTTGTAATGCGTATTCCTAACAAGCAGGAAAGCCCAAATACTGTGGTCAGAGACAGGATGGGGTGATGTTCAGTCCTGAGTTCAGTCCCTGAGTTCAGTCCACCA
Organism: Coracopsis vasa; assembly: GCA_026283785.1. NCBI lineage: Eukaryota > Metazoa > Chordata > Aves > Psittaciformes > Psittacidae > Coracopsis > Coracopsis vasa. Next base: position 28,751 of record JANHGB010043256.1, on the reverse strand, counting down.
CCTTTGTGGAAACTGTGAAATAGGTTTAGAATCATAGAATAGTTAGGGTTGGAAAGGACCTTAAGATCATCAAGTTCCAAACCCCCCCTGCTGTGGGCAGGGACACTTCACACTAAAGCATATCACTCATGTATTAGAGTAGGCTGGAATATATTTTCCATACGAACATCCTCTGTGCATCCTGCTGTTTAAAGTTCCTCAGCTTAAAAAGCTGCTGTGGCATCCTGTGCTATGTTACATGATTCAGCACATGGCAATTTTTCTAGCTTCCAAATGTACAAATGAGTTTAAAGTATGTCTTAATTTGTGTCTTTAACCTATTAAGAGGGTGTGCAAGGTCTGTTATTGTGTTTAACTGACTAGTCTTTGAAATGTGAAACCACAATAAGAGAACTTGCAATCACTATTGCCAATGTCTTTTCTTTAAAACAAGGGGTTTCAATTCACTCTGAACAAGGAAATAATTTCTTTCTAAGCTGTCCTAACACTTTCTTTTTTCCCCCAGTTTAGACACTGAACTGTAAAATCAATTATTCCTGTAGCTCTAGTCATACGTGAACTGAGACCCAAGCCTGAAGCCACTTTCTCTCTGTGACTGGCAGTATTTAATAGAGCCTGGCATTTCTAAATAGGAAGCTGTGGTCCTTGCTACTGCTTTTATTAAATAAAGAGCATTTTAGAGTGACCATTTGTGCTGGGTCTGTGCGACAGACCCAGAAAATAGCACTGAGCCAAGTGGTTTGATGCATGCAGTATAATAGAAGTTCACTGTGTTTATAACATATTGTATCAAACACTATGAGAGAAATGGCATCTGCAAGAGAACTGGTTTTAACTAATTTGTTTGTCAGGTCCAAACCAGCACACAAGCTGCAAAGTGTCTTCAGTTGGCTGTTGTATCAGCCATGGCCATACCTTCCTGCAGGGAACACTATGAGGACAGCACAAGATGGGATCTTCAGTTCCCTACACACCACTTCTTCCATCTCAGGTCCCTCCAGTTCCCCCTTTTTCTCTAAGTTAGAGGATTTCCAAGCTCACTCTAAACAAAGACAAATACTCGCTCTGGGACTGCTTGTCATCATCTTGGATCCAGCAGTTACCTCTGGGTAATTATCTGAATCATTATCTCTGGGGCATTCACATAGTTTGAGAGAACAAGATATCTATTCCAATTCCACAATTCTCTCCCTCTGCCTGCACCTGAAAAGAGTTGCTCAGATGACCTTTCTGAGCATTAGCTTTCCCAAATATAAACCACAGAAAATGTTACAGACTTATTTATAATGCACTTCAGCTTTTGTATATGACAACCACTCTACAAAAGCAGAGCCTATTAATCTTTGTGTGTTGTTTTCATTGCCACTGGTATTTCAATAATTCCAGGCTAACATAGATATAACCCCCCCAGTTAAAATCTTGATTCTTGCTCTAAAAGCAGGAGATTTACAGAAGTAAATTAAACTAGAAGCTGTTACCTCTAAGCCCTAAAATATCACAATTCATTAGGAAAGGACAGTTCAAAACTGTATGAATTACTTTCCAGTATTTTTTAATAAGGGCTGAGGTGAAACTTCTCTGCCCATCTCTGAATTGTCTGCATCCAGTTTTCTAGTTTAGTTTTCTTTCATGTACAGTCTGTGGAAAGCAAGAAGCATTTCTATAGAATAATATACTATAACATCAACATTTGAAGCAGAGGGTATGAACTCTGCTTCAAAAAAGCCTGTTTCTTTCTCTCTATACACTATGATGTGCCAGGGGGACAAGCTGAGCTGGATGTGTTTACAGTCCAAATACTAAAGCTTTCATAGGTACTAATCCCACCATTCCTATGTGAGCAAACTGTGACACGTGTTAGAGCTTTCATCATTGCCACCTATGTCATTAATTGCAAACTTTTATAACCCAAAACTATTAGGATGCTTTAAGATCCTGGGAAGCATGTATTTATTTACTCATTCATTCATTCATGTATTTAGTGTCAAACAGTACATAGCATTAGTGGAAAGAGAAAAATTGCCCCACCAGCTTCTAACCTGCATGATTACATAGCATAAAGCCATCTACACCCCAACCAGAGCAGGACCTGAACTTATCCTTCCCTGTTGCTATGTATATAAAAGTTGAATCAAACATTTTTTGGTATTTTCTGTTGCCCTGAATACCAGTTCTAATGGCAGAATGAATAAGATCTCCTTCTATTTGTGTAACTGTATACAAAGAGGTGGGGGAGACAAAAAACGTTAACAAGTGTCCTTTTAAGACCTGACTGTTTTTATGCCTGCTGCCTGCAGTGATGTGTAATAACAAGTCAGCTCTTCAGCTCAGGGGTCCTTGCTTGATCACAGCAACAGGAAGGGATTTGCTTTCCTTATCTGTGAGTAAGCAGCATAGACTCCCTTTAATCAGAAAGAACAATGTTCTAAGGCCTTTTTTGATGTCTTCACTGTGTTATATTGCCTAGGTCAGAATTTACACCATCTGTGTGTGTGTGTATGTGTATTTATAAATATTAAATATAAATTACTCATAAAGACCATATACATTCATCTGTTTATCTATGTGCCTAAGCTGACCCCTTTTTTGCATAAACAATTATTTTCAAGCAGTTTGAAAATCAAACATTGTTTTTTTTGATATAAAATATTTATTCGGTATTGGTGTATCACATTTAACCAAAGGATACTTCAGTGTGATTTGTGACTATTCCCTACACAGACCCTTAATAATAGCAAGATGAAGATATGGACTAATATGTGTCATTTTCATACATACATCCAACAGAAGGAAATGAAAGCATATGACTTTTCTTGCGCCAGATGGTTTCAGTGCTCATCTTGGAAAAAGTATGCCTCCTGTTAGACACCTGCTCTAACTTTCATGAGACATCTTCTCCAGTGATTAATTTACTGCTAAAGAAACATTTTTATGGCTTTAATTTTCTCTATGGTGATGTATTACCCTATAGATTAGGTGGAGGAAATGGTAGTTTTCTCCTTCTTATTTATTATCATCAGAACCGTTTGAAGATTTCTATAGAATACCCCGTGTGTGCTTTTACATGAGGAGCCATCATGATTGTAGACACTTCTGATGATGCATATGATATAACTTGACTTCCAGACACTAGGCTCAGTTTTTTGATGTGATAGGGAAAATAGACTTCAGACAAGCTGAGGAGATTTCAGAATTTAGATTCATTTGTATTGAATAGAAATAATAAAACTGTGAAATGTCCCTGATTTTTCTACTAGAAGAATTTTTATGGGAATTCGTGTGACCTGTGATGCATTTTCATATCACTAGAATTGTATTTTTAGATGGACATTTTCCTGTCAAATACTTTCTTGGCCACTCTTCCTTTCTCAGCCACTTGGAAATAAAAAACCTACAGTTTGTCTTTTCAACAGTAACTTACATTATTGAAACCATGAGACACAACCATTAGAGCTACCAGGACAACTCTCTTCTACTTATTCAGAGGATGGATCTTTTTCCAAGCCTGATGGTTCCTGTTTTTCAAGAGTCTCAAAACCTTTCTTCCTGTTAATTTTGTAAAAGTGAAAATTATCACTCAATCTGACTCCAAACTGAGATATTTCTTCACTGCACTATCATCCCCGTGGTTCTGACAAAGCAACTAAATTTAAGAGACAACATAAATGGCAAATTGTATCCTATATTTATGAAATGCCAACCTACATTTTCTTACATAACAGATTTAGTGAAAGGCAAAGCATAAATATTTCCATATATTGTCAATCTCTTTACAAATGTTGTCCTTTATTGTCACTTTTATTTAGTGTAGCTAGTAGAAGCACTAGTAGTGCTCTCCTCCTCTCCAGTTGCAGGGAATGATGAAGGAAGTAACAAGAAGAGCCACAAGATCAATACCTGCCTCCAAGCCTGGTGTCACCAGCAGAGTTTTGGGGGTTTTGATCACAGGTTGGTCTACATGACACCAGGTCTGCTGATGACAGACAGAATACACCTGTCTCAAAGGGGAAAAGGATCTCTGAGCAAGAGTTAGCCGGTTCATTGAAAGAGCTTTGAACTAGACTTGAAGGGGAAAGGGATGAAGTCAGGCTTGCTAGAGATAAGCCTGAGGGCAGCACACTAATGTCTGAGGGATGATGTGTTAGCAAAGCCCTTTAGTCTGCAGTCTCAGTGGAGGTAGGTGGTGGAGGTTTACATGGCAGCAAAGACACAAGGGTTCTAGATGTTAGAAACCATGGAAATACCTGACAGTGGATGTCTGTCTCTTCTCCCAAGTAACAAGTGGTACAGCAAAAGGAAATGCCCTCAGGTTGCGCCAGAGGAGGTTTAGATTGGATATTAGGGAAAAATTGTTCCCTGAGAGGGTTGTCTAGCACTGGAACAGGCTGCCACAGCCACACAGCACTGACACAGGCTGCTGTGCCATCATCCCTGGAGGTATTTATAAGATGTTTCATTTAGGGATACGGTTTAGTTGTGGACTTGGCAGTTCTAGGTTAATGGTTGGTCTTGATGTTTTTTCCCAACCTCATTCAGTGATTCTAAGATTCTAAAGTCATAAAAATCAAAGATAAATATAATATAATGATTTTATTTTTCTTTTATTTTTGAGCTTTGGATAATGAACCATCATATCATATACAAGACTAGTAAATCAATGCAACCAAGGCAATTTCTTCAGTTGATAGAATATGCACATTCAAGTGCATCCTAATCCAATATATCTGTTTATCTTACAAGTTTGGCTTGAGGTTTCACTTTGTTTGATGGAAAGTACTTCATTTTCCCAATTTTTCCTAATTGTTTCTCCCATAAGCATGTTGTCTTCCCATTAGATTAATGGATATTAGAAGAATAGGAATATATGAGCTGGCTTATGTGGTAGTCAACAATCCCTCAAGAAAGTTCTGTATTCATACGTCTGCTGCTGTCAGATGGAGAACAGAGAGATGTACTGGTCTTCTGCCAGACAGAATCAAGGTTTGCCTGCTATATGTAGAGTACAATCTTTCTGTTAGATAAACATTTAAAATCCCTTTTCTTTCTTGACTGCACATTTTCACTACACCTTTACTCATTAAATGTCTTGGGGACTTTTCCCTGTCTTTCAAAGGAGGCTAAATTCAGCCACCATTTAGAAAAGTCTCTGAGAGCACTTGCAGAGTGATGCACACACAGACAGCATGATTGAATATGCATTGTTTACTGAGGAAACAAGGCTAAGAAGAAACAGAATGTCACCACAGAATGGTATCCACAAGTTGGCCACTATGGACTTCCGTATCTTTGAACTGTCTGGCACAAGGATCTAGAAGTTATTTTCTATTGATGAGTGAATTAATGAGGGGGAATTGGTTTAGGTTCTTTTCCATAGTTGAATGGAAATGTAAATATACATTTATAGATACACGTAGGCATACATATAGGTTTATATATTATTTTTTGGTTTGGTGTTTTTTTTTTTTCTCATTAGATATTCTCATTGAAAATACTTAATTTTGAATCCTCAAAGTTCTTTTATTCCTTTGGATTTCATGTCATTTCTGCCACAGGAACTGCCTTGGGGCATAGCTACATCATAAGCTCTTTAAGACAAAGAGAATTTCTGACATGCAACTAGCTTCAGAAAAAGAAATAGGGTAAGAATTTCCTCTTCTCCAGTCAGTGGCACCCCCTGCTCAAGCTGCAGATTGTAGTTTTTACCTTCACAACATTGATTTGATTAACAAGGTTATATCATATCTCCCTCAACATTTATAGCTATGTGTGTCCCTTCACATAAAAAGCGGATATCTATGGGTCTACTATTGGTTTCTCAGCAAGAAATAAAAAACAAAATTAAAGGAGGGAGAGAAATATTGGCAGGTTGGTTGATTGGGTTTTTAAACAAACACTTTGCTAATATAAATGTTTGTGAAACAATTAACAAGCATAGGATAACTGGCATGATATGAGCTGCGTCACATCACTCCTGGGTCACTTCCGGGTTTGCTTTTTGTTCCTTTAATTATGAAATAGAAATACCTCTCTTTGTCATTTGTGTTCCTAGACCTGTGAAAGAGTATTCTGCTTGTATCCTTTAGTCATATCCCTAACTGCCAAAAATTGTTATCTTTTAATCCTCTTTCATTTTTCAAAATATGATAAAGAAGTGTTAACAATAATGTGTTAACTCAAGCTAATTTCATTTCCAACCACCAAATAACAGGGATTCTCTTATCTTAGAAAACAGTCTCTGCAAAGTAGGGATGAAGAATCTGCTTGTCAGTGAGTTTGAAGCTGTAATAAAATTTATATATTAGGTGACCAATACAGGCATGCAAACAAATGAGCAGATACTGTGCTCTCAGAAACTGCATTCATCTTGGGTGCTGAGATTTATTCCTCTGTTTGAAATGGATGTCTAGATCTTTTCCAGAAGTAGGAAAGGTAGGCTAGCTCTATCGGCTAATGAAATACTGCTGGAGACTGCAAAACTTGTCTATTTAGTTTGAAATAGCTTTTTAGCATCTTAAAATTCTTGACAAGCAATTTGAATTTCAATCTGAATTGTGAAATGCTGTTTTGAGTTAGATTTAAAGTAAAGGATCTAATTTACCAACTGTTAGTGCTATTGTTGAACATTGCACATAGTTAACATAGCTTGTGAAATTACTTTAATACAAAACAAATACAGGCAACTTACTGTATATTACAAAGCGTAAAATCCAGTTGGTGCCTTTTGATATTAGATGGATTTAGTACACTGGAAAAGATATTCACAAATTGTTCTCTGAATTTGTATAATGAATTGGCATGAACCTTATTTAATGTGTGTTTGCTTTTCTCAAGTAATTTTCCTTTCTCTTGTTATAAAGGAAAAGTACATTTATAAAGCAATACACTCTAATTATAGGAGAAATCTGTTGACTGAAAAGAGCATTACACAGGAAACCTATTCATTTAAAAGGCTGATTTATTTAAATTTATTCAGCAGGGATATTGTCAAGAATGTTTATTTTGTTTGTGGTTGTTGATTTTGTAGGCTATTTTACTTGGATGTGTAAATGTAGCAGTAGAAAATCTTAAATGTCAGATGGACAAGGGAGAGTGACGGTCCGATGTTGTTACCTAGGTTTTCAGAACATGGTCTAATTGAACTGAAGCCTTTACATTTCCAAAACTCTAGGTAGTTGTTTTTATCTGGCATCTGATTAGGTTTTTCCTTATATCATCCCTCCTCAGTAAACTGAGAAACCGAGAAATTAAGGCTATACGTACATAATTCTTCATGACGGCCTACAAACATATCTTAAGTGATGTTTCCTACAGACATAATGTGTATACTTAGGTGCTCACCTGACACTTAGGAAAATTAGTTTCTCGGTTTCAACATCAAAAAACAAGGAAGATGAAGTATTCTCCATTTACTCAGTCACTGAGGTGAGCAGCTCTGGTGCCAAAATGATCTGCAGAAAAAAGCATGGTCCACAGAAGGTTTCCTGGAATAAGGAAACCTCAGGGAGAACCAAGAGACCTGCCAGGAGCCTGCAGTTTGCACAACAGTGGCTGAGACCTGTCACTAAGGCAAGCACCTCCACTTTGCACAGAAGAGTGTTGCAACTCAACCAGAGAGCAAAGTTATCTACTCAGCAAGAGGCCAAGTCCTCTCTAAGTTCTGCACCCACTATGACTGATGCAGTGCCCAGACAGAACCCCAGTGGGAACACTCTCCCACCTGGTGCCAGGCTGCAGGGTAAGCCCTGCTCTTGTGCTACAGCAAATCAGTTCCTGGCTCTGAGCCTTGTCTCACTGGCAGAATCTGGGGCTTCTGATCATGGGTAGGTCTACACGACACCAGACCTGTGGTGACAGATGGGGTACACCTGCCTCAAAGGCAAAAAAAAGATCTTTGTGTAGGAGAGCATGAGCAGGGCTCATGGAAAGATATTTAGGTTTGAAGGGGGAAAGGGGTAAATCAGGCTCACTAGAAATAAGATGAACTTAAAGGTCTCTTGCAACCTAAATGATTCTATGATTCTACTTTCAGTATAATACATTCAGTTTAATGACTCACTCCTGGTTTGTGGACCACAGCAAAAGAACATTATCTATAGGAGATTAGACAAGATACAATCTTATTATCCTCTCTATCTCCCGCTTTTCAAATCTTGCAGTCACGGGACTAGTTCAGTTTCTGAAGTTGGTAAATCTTTTCCTTCTCTTGAGGTCACCAGTTGTAGGTTTTGGCAATATGCCTATATCTCTACTGGTAACTTGCTCAACACTAAAAGGAATCTCATTGCTCAGCTCATCAGATGGGTCCTGGAAAACAATCTCATTTTGTGGCTGATGAGACAACTTTATTTGTTTTCATTTGGGATCTATACAGCTGATATTCTTTCAATTATTACAGGAAAAAATATTTTTAATGTAAATCATTGCAGAGACTGCAGTTATCAACATTGTTTGCAGTTGTTTGCATTGTTTTCCTGGCTGCCTCTTTTTCCATTGTGTCCTGGCTTTCTTGAACTATTTTGCCTCTGATGATGTTGGCACAACGGAAGTCATACTTTTCTCTCATGTCAGTACTGTTAGCTTCTGTGTTGTCATCCATCTTTGCTATCAGAATACCTTTAGATGGTAAGTCTTGAAGTGAGGATTTGTCAGGCATTCATTTGCTTCCAAAATTTTCAGCAGTAGAAAAGGGCAAAAGCCAGAGATACAGTCTACTGTTACAGACAGTCCTGGAGAAGTAAATCAGTGCAGATATATTTTACAACTCTCATAGAAAAATCTGTCAATCTACAAACTAATGAGATTAAAATACCAGTAGACCAAAAGAACTAACTCAAAAAGGTCATGAGAATCCTTTCAAAAGAAACTAATGTGTGCTTTTACAATGGATATTACAAGGCCGGGGCAACCATCATGTTTTGTGCAAGCTGTCAGCTTCAATATGAACTTTTCTTTTAATAAGAGTTTTGTCTTAACCAGAAGTTAAACAGTATCTGTCCTCCTGATTCAGGAAACTCAGAGAGCTGAGCAATTTGTAGCTGTTTAACAGGTCACAGCCACTGCTGTAGTGGACTGCTAGCTTTACGGCAGTGTTTTCCCTTAGAATATCGTATACTGTGTTGCTGAACTAGATTTGTTAGTATTGTAGTCAATCCTCATTTCAGACTATAACCTAGGAAATAGGTGACCACCTAAATCACTTCACAGAAGAAGATGCAACTAAAATAATGAATGTGGAAGGTTTGCAATCTTCAGGCCATCTCAAAGGAAGATATTTCTTGACATTTCTGAGCTTACTGAACAGTGACGGATAAGTTGATTTAGCTGCAGCAGTTTATAATAAAATCATCTGACAGACGCCTGCCCTGCTGGGGTCCTTGCAGATGAGGATGCACAGACCTTAGTTCACATTAGCTCAAACTGTCCCTGAAGTGGGTTTAATAATTGCTGTAACGTCCTGTTCTGCATCCTGCATGTGTGTGACAAGTTTCAGAAGAAAGAGTCCTGTGACAACAGCAATGCCTTTAAATCACTGAAGGACCAGAGATTTGGAGCTTGGCATCTTTTTTCTGTCACTCTCACTTTCCACCTTGACAAGATAATTTTTTAGATTAAGATGAATGTTCCCTTTAAACAACAAGGTTTTGAAGTCAGTTGCCATTTAATAGAGTTTCATCAGAATGCTTCAGTTTAATGATACAGCTTCTTACTCATGAGTGACATGGCTTGGACTGTGCCTGTTTGGTACAGCCTTGCATGGTGGCTTTGCAGTGGCGCTTCTTTCGTACAATGGCATACTCAAAGCCCAGCACCTTTCTTTTGCGCAGATATTCCTTCCAAAGATATGGGACAGGAAGAGAAATTTGACTTGTTTCTTGCGATTGTACTTGGTCCTGATTCAATGAGTCTACATTGTAGAGCGGGTAGTCAGTTGTCCTATGCTTCCTTTAGAATTAATTGGAAGAAGTGGCCACAGTTCAGTTCCTTGATTTTAGATGTCCATGTTCAATGATCTTGAGACTCTCTATGAAATCCTGGGCAAAAACGATGGCTTAATAAATAGTTCCATTTTAAATCTGAGCAGTGCAAATTTCAGATATGAGTAATTTATACAAGAAGTGGTTTATGACAGAAGTTGAAACATTTGATTTATGGTGCTCTAATGCAATCTCAGCTTATGTTCTAAATGTAAATGTGTTGTTTGGGAAATTTTTGTATTAAACATGTTGTGATCTGTCCAATTACATCTCCTCCCACAAGAGATACACTAATCCAGAGACTGATTCTGGAATACAAAGTGGCTCATATTTGTTGACAGGGTATGCATCTACATTTTTTTCACTAATACACATAACAAAGCATATGACAATACCATCAGGCTACAGCCTGTGCAAAAGGAGATGAGGATATGAGGAAAAAGGAAAGCTAATCTAGCCATTTTTATAGTTCTTTCTATCCCATCTGCTATAGCAGAGAGGGTCTGTTTTGCCCAGCACTCTCTACATTGTTGGGAGTCATTGGTTCCACAGTGGGACATGTGTGAAGGACAGAGATGGACTTCTGTGTTATACTGTTTAGGATGAGGATCTTTGTAAATGTGACAGCGTTGCTGTGAGCTAATAGTTTTGGTATGGCTTGGACAAATGTATCTGTTGAATGAGATACTAATACGATTACACATCTAGATGGTTAGGTGGCTAGGAGGTAGAGGGATGGTTAAAATCTCTCTTTGGTGCCAACTGCTTGATTAGAAATGAAAGGCTTGCCCACAGCTAGAATTTTGTGGAAGCCTCTAGGATAAATGGAGATGATGAATTTTAATCTCTGTATTTTATTTTCTTGATACTTCTGTTACACAGGGCAGCTTCTATGTCCCATCTGAAAACTGTATGCAGCATGCATACAAATGGCATAAAGACCTCTGTCTTCTGCTCTTGAATGCTCAAAGAGGACTTCATATGTATTACACCCTCATAATGAAGGAGATTCCTGATTTACCACAGCTGAAGTTGGGTAAGTGAACAGACACTTAAAATCACTGAATATTTTAGTGCTGCATTCTCAATACCCAATTTAATTTAATACAGCAAAATTCTGGGGCTGTTCAGAGATTTTAGAGGACTTTTATCCCAGTTTTCTGATTCGTATTTATTTTGGCACACTGTTAAAGATGACTGCCTTCTCAGCTTATGCAAATCCTTTTATAGGATGCAGTCTGATGTGCAGAGGGTGAATTGTTGACACATTTGATGTGAGGTGAATTGTTTTGATACATTTCTCAAAATACTTGCCTTTCAGTGATTTCTGGCCTCAGTTGCTTCCAGTTCTGAATTGCCATGAAGTCTGGGGAAGACTTTAGGGTATTTATTTCTCTTGAGCAAACATTTCTCAAAAGCTGAGAAGAGAAATCTGAAAGGTGACATGAGTGTTTCTGAAACACACTCCCTCATTTACAATTTGTGGTGTATTTCTTCCCTGCCAATTGCGGAATTGCAACTTGCTCTTTAAAATGATTCTGCTATTCTTCCCAATTCAATTGTTTAATAGATTTTTCTTGATTTGGCAGAAGCCTTTTTTTTTGGCTGGTCAGGCTTGTTAAGTCCAATGTTCAAATGCTGGCTGGCTGGATTTGCCAGATGAAGCACTGTAATTTGTGTTTAGTCATGTTTGCAGTGACAGCATGAGCGCTTGTGTAAATGAGATGCATCCCTGACTAATTCCTGCTCTCCCACCCGTTTCTTTGAATTCAAGGAATGCGGCTCATGGTTTCACATCTGTGGGTTTCTGTTTTTGTATTTCTGTGTACAGGTTTTGAAGTTATCAGTTTGTTATGTTGCAGAGGTAATTATGTTAGGAGAGCCCACTGCATTGGCCTGCAGATTTAGAAACAGATCAAAAAACATTCTCCAGTTTCATTGTATAGTGCTTGTATACAAGAACTAACAAGGATAATACATTATGCTTTACAGACTTATAGGCTTGATAGCTCCTATTTTCCACTTCAAGTCTTGTTCCCCAACATATATTTCCCTTCAAGATAGCCTAAAATTTATAGGGTGAGAAGAACACATACTGTGCTCTTCAATCCAGCTATGAGAGGAAAAATGTACAGTTTTTTATTTGCAATTTATGAGCTACAAGACAGAATCCAACATGCAACAGAACTCATGCTTCAGGCATCTTGGTTATCAGACATGTATAATAGATGGTTTGTGTCTCACCTGGACAGGCTTTGAGGATGAGAGACGGCAGAATATGTATGGTTGCTAGACCACAACTCAAGAACTACCCCAGAACACATATTGGCTTTCTAAATACAATTAGCTTGATTTTCAAATGACTACTGGTAGTGAAGCAGGCACTTAATTTGCAAAGGTACTTGTTGTAACACATGCAAATTTCCTAAATGTCTCTTGAGCAAGGTACTTTTTGCATCATTTTGCTCACAGGCTGAAAATCTACTGGAGATTTGGATTTAAGGCTAATTTTTTGAGGCCTGTTGTAAAACTTAGCAAAATCGTGGGGTGTAAGATTCACCCAGTATGATGAATATGAAGTAGATTTTTACATCTTTCTCCTTACAGTCACTGGGGAGAAACAGACCCATTTAGGGCACTTAAATATCTTTTTGGACAAGTCGTGCTTCTACCTTGGGATGGCATGAACTGCACTTTGTACTTGCTCATTTTTGTCCACTGACCAGGGGGACAATGTAAATGACTCATTTGGTTGTAAACATCTATATTGGTCATATTAATCTCATCATAGGTTTCTAAAGATAGTTAAAATAAATCCAGGATTATAAATCTCTGCAGGCTTTCTTAATTCTTTTTTGTTTTAGCTCCCTGAGTAACATCTTAAAAAAAATAATAACCTAGCTTAGACATTAAAAGTGGAATAATTGTTTCCCAGGTTTTAACAGCAAAAGATGGGTCTTTTCAAGGCTTTATCCATCTCAGTCTGTCCTTTCCAATCCCTTATTACTATTTAAGAGTCTTTTGGAGATTGGCCAGTTGGTTGCTCTGCTTTGTTTCTTTACAGGTACCGTTAAAAAGTTCCACGTTGCAAAATCAAGCTGCCAAAGTTGTAGAGTTGATTTATGTCCTCCTTTGCCTCAGAGTCTGTGGTGCATTTAAAGTGAAGTGTCCCTGTGATGGATTCTCTCAGGACTACATCAAAGCACTGCTGTTTGCTGTAGGGGTGGAGAGGTGCTTCGCTCTCCACAAGGCAGTACACAGATGCCCAATCTTTTACTAGTCAGACATCCTCTATCACTTATACAGTCTAGTGTAGCACAATAGGGAGAACTTTCTTGCACATCATTTGCAATGGTGAGACTTCGCATTTGGTACTGTATTTTTCCATAAATACCAAAAGCTAATAAACAAACTTTTAGTAAAAGAGAGTGCAGACAATGAAAAGCTGAATTCTATTCGTTTTATCCTGAGAACAACATTCCAGAGCTACTGCAGGTTTAGTGGTCCAGGTTACATGAGCAAAAGTTGTACCTGCACCAGGACAAGGTGGGATGTGGAGAACCCCCACCTAAGCTCATTTGCTGGGGAGGAATATCGAATGATCTATTTCTCATATGAAATGAATAGCAGAGCATTAACATTTCACATCTACTGTTCTTAACCCTGATCTCTTTCTTTGTGTTTTTTCCCTAGACGAGTTATCTGTGGAAGAGACGTTATCTCAGCTTTGTACGGAGTTGCAGGTATTTTCTTCAGCAGAATCTGCCCATACATTTTACAGCTTCATTTTTCAAGTGCACTGAGACAGCCCAGTCATGTATCAGAGCGAGGAGAAAAGGAATTTGGTTCCATTTGTTCAAGTTTGTTGAATGTTTCTCTTCTACCAACAATTTCACATAATTTGTATTACTCACAAGATGTTTCTGTCACTTTTAACAAGTCACCAGCTGGATTGCTTTAACATCCTTCAGTGAGTCTAGCCCTGAGATTCAGATATGCAGAGAAAAATATATTTGGGGGTAGGTTGCAATCGCAGCTTTTCTGCTGACAAGAGAAAAGATACTTTGCCAGGTTGTACAGCTATATCTCTTCAAATAAAAATTCCTAAATGTGTCAAAGGGCTCATGGGAGGAAAAAAAGTGGTTTGGGCACAGAAGTATCAGAACTACTTTCTTAAACTTGCTTCTGCTATGCTTATTTCAAGTGAAACACTGACAAGTCATCAAGCGTGCCAGAAAGAAATGCCAGCGTTAGCTGATCATTGGGGAAAACGCTTTATAATCAGAGATTTTATAGATTTGATTTACTTGGTCTATTAGCAGGAGGAACAGCATAGGAAAGAATGACAAAATAACAATCAATTAACAGAGGGAAGCTGAAGCCAAACCAAACTGGACATACATTCTCCAGTTATGAACAGTGGGCTGATGTTTGTCAGCCATGGGTGAAAAATGCTTGAAATTGTTAATTTTTTAATTTTAAGTCATTACTTAGATACTTCTGGAAGAAATCTGATTTTATATCAGTTTACTTTAGAGAAACATAGCTTATTTGGCTCAGGTTTACTAGATTTTGAAGCTCAAATGCTGTAGGTCAGACAAAACAATCTAGAGTCTCCTTTGGACATATTTTCAGTGAGTCTGGGGAGGTCCAAATTGGCTTGGCATATATCAGAAAATGTCAGCACTAATTTCACCTTGTTTTCTAACTCCTATCCCATTCTTGCTCTTCCCAAAAGCTTATTGACTTTTTTTGCATGGCAATATTAGTAAAGCCAGAGCACTTTGTTGTTTTCAAGTTGACAGGAACAGCGTAGCAACAGATAGGTGAACACAACAGCTAGAAGAGCTGATTCTCTGGGGTATTCTAAAGCCTTTTGTTTTCCTCTATGCTGCGAAAACATATTCCCTTAGCATCTTGGAATGATAGATTTCTATCCATCTATGCATAATTTGATTATAAAGACAGTGATTTCAAGGAGACATAAGTGTTGAGATCTTCTGCCCCCAACAAACCAGAAACAAACCAAAACCAAAACCAAAACAAAACCAAACCAACCAAACAAACAAAACCAAAACCTAAAACCAAAACCAAAAAAACCAAACAAATGTAAAATGGAGGATTTTTGGCGGTTATAATGTTGGGATATACGTGCAATAAAAGCCAATATAATTCTTCTTACCAGAAACAATAAGCATTGTATAATTAGAAAGCAAACTTGGAAAGTTTCATGGAATCTGTCAAAGGAAGTGCTGTAAAGCAACAATTCAGACAGACTTGTGATTTAAAATGTGTGGATTTATTAATCCCTACTTAAATAAATGAAACTGTTAATTTACATATTAATACAGAATTTAATAAAATTACACATCTAATTAATAGCAAGAAATATATCTCCATTTTAGATTATAGAATGGTAAGTATCCTTTTGCTGGTGTTAACGTTAATTTTTTAATTCAAGGTAATGTACTGATTAGTTGAATGATCTATATTTTCTGAAAATACATTATATCAGTTGAGAAAGAAATTAGTTTGGGGATAATCTTGCATCCCTTCACCCTCTAGATATTTGTGATTTATTCAAAGTAATAAAGTTATCCTGTAGGTATTCATTATTTATATCACAGGTTCAGGTACTGAAGTACTATGTTCAGCCATGATATCCATCATATGCACCCAGATGGCACACGTATTGGCGAAATTAAGAGGTAAAAAGGGGAAAAAGCCTTTCATGAACTTGTTCAAAATTCCATTCAGCCTTCTTGTTGAAACATCAATTACCAGACAAATAAGTAAGTGAGACAAGTCTTATGTCTTTGTTTTGTGGGTGTCAGCGGTGGATCTAAAATAGGCTGCTCATTTGTAGAGCTGACTGTGTGCTGTGGTGGAAGCTGGGCTGTTCCTACCCATTGGGAAATAAAAGTAAAGCTTCAGGCATTAAAGTGCCTTTCCTAACACTTATTTCATTGCTAACCCTCAAAACTTAAGGTAACAATTCCTATGGGCTTTTCTAGATTTATTTGCGAAGGAGAAGGTATACCATTCTTCTTCACCTTCTTGTTTTTCCTTCTCTTAACAGCTTTTCTAAGAGGCCAAAACAGTCAGAGATTGAACAGCCCATCCCTTCAAAGTAGTTCAGTTGTGAAAGCGCAGGAATAGATTTCTTCCACTTTTATGGGTACCTGCTGTTACCTGTACCAGTGCTCAACAAAGTCAGTCCCTGGCAGGGAACAGAACTGGGAGATAAGTGATAGCTTAAAAAAAAAATACCCGTAAATCACCTTTTTGTGTCTATTATTGTGTCTGAAGAAGAGAAGAGAAAAGAAAGCTTTGCCACACATGAGATTATTTAGTGGAAATTGAAGGAAGGCAATAGCTTTCTTACTTTCTACTCTGATTACCTTAAGACTCAGATAGTTAGGATAACTTTGTATGTTTATGCAAATTAAATCTTCTTAAGAGGTTCATTTACCACTAATTTTTTATTTCAAAAGCCTCTCAACACTCTGCTGAGCATAGTAATCGATAGCAGTAAAGTCTGATGACATCAGCTCAGTCTTTAATTATTTCTCAGGGCAGAACTCTGCAGATATGTGGATTTGTAAGTTTTTATGTGTTTAACTTTTTTTTTGGTCAGTCTTATGGTTTGTGTAAATCCTTTATGTTAGTGGAAGTTCTGCTAAAAATAATAGAAAGAAAAAGATGTATGAAGTCTCCTAAATGTAATATTTTCTCCTTTATCTTAAATGTTTAATGTTCCATTTCACATACAAAAATGTCATGATAATGCCATGCAATATAATTTTTCATATGCATGGCCCTTTGCAGATTGGTTATTTCTTTAGTAAGAGCTGTCTGTACATTTGAGTATGTTGAGTGCGGTCTGGTTATTTTTGCTATTTTACTTTTCATATATTACCGAATATTTCATATTCTTTTCAGATTACTAGGGTGTCATGGCTTAAACCCAGCTGCTTGCTCCCCGCCACACCCAACACCCTTCCCAGGTGAGATGTGGAGGAGAATCAAAAAAATGTAAAACCTAGGGGTTGAAATAAGTACTTTCCAATAACTAAAATAATAGTATATAATAATAATATTAGTAATGTTAATAATGATGATGATGAAATGATGATAATAATGGAAATAATAACAAGGGGAGAGAATATAAAAGAGAATATAAAACTAAAAAGGGAAAAGGAAGGAAAAAAACAAACAATAAACCCAAGTGATGCACAATGCAATTGCTTACCAAATGCTGACTGATACCCAGTCTGATGAAAGCAATGATCAGTCTCTCCCTGGTAACTTCCCCCAGTTTGTATACTGGGCGTGACATGCTGTGGTATGGAATACTGCTTTGGTTAGTTTGGATCAGGTGTCCTGTCTCTGCTTCCTCCTGGCTTCTTGTGCCACCCCTCACTAGCAGAGCATGAGACTGAAAAGTCCTTGATCAGAGTAAGTGCCACTGAGCAACAATAAAATCATCCATGAGTTACCAGCATTGTTCTTAGACTAAAGACGAAACACAGCACTGCACTAGCTACAGGAAAGAAAATTAACTCTGTCACAGCCAGAACTAAGACACAGGGGAAGGACTGAATGAAGAGCTGTACTAGTTTTTGAATCATTTTCCAAGAACTGATGACAACATCTCGCAATTATTATTGTGTCAGCCCAACAGAGCAAACTGCATACTTTCAGATTCGAATAAAAACAACAAATAAATGCAAAAAAAAAAGAAAAATATTAAATATTTAGGAATCAAAGGTGTTACTATTGCTTTTCTGCAAAATCAGTCTTCCCAGAAGTTGCTTTTCTCTTGTGGTGAGAACAAGAATGAGATCAAGATCAAGGTTGGTGAGATTTCTAAAGAAGAAATTCAGCTATGTTGTCAATTTGCTAAAAATCCTACAGTGGAGATAAAAGAACATAAGCTTCTTTTACCTTAAAAAACACTTGGAAAACCTCTCAGGGTTCAAGAAGTGTTGTGTCTATGCATATTTTCTTCATCACCTCTATTCTGCTCCCACTTCTACTAACAGCAAAGTAGAATGGAGAACAGCCTCCAAAGAAAAATGACAGATTTCATCTGAATTGCTGAAATGATGTAGAATAAACAGTAGAAAATATAAAAAGGAAAAAAGAAAGCCAGTAATGAGTAGATCCATGGTCTAAGTCAA
>JANHGB010043256.1:0-10584 GCA_026283785.1 Coracopsis vasa | reverse complement strand
TAATAATTTCATAAACATTATCTGTCTCCAGTTTGATGAAATACAAAACAATATTGTGTTTAGGTTTTGAAGAAAGGACATTTTCCTTTTAAACCATAATGTCAGCTGTACTATAGTAGAAAAAATAGTTAATATACCTTTCTTGTCTTCCAGCAATTTAAATAAACAAGGTTTTAGGCATTTATAACAAAGACTTTTTAGAGGCATGCATTTAATAGGAAGTTAATAATTCTGATTTCCAAAAGTTTTGTAACCATGAACACTGAAGTATTCATTAAGCTTATAAAAGCTTCTGATGGCTTATTATTGTTAAGGCATTAAGAAGTTGTTCAGAGAAGAAATAGTTCTGAAATGGTAAAGGCATATATAAAGAATATTTCATAGGCTAATAAGGATTTAGTGGAAATTAGGAGAGGGAGTAAACACTTATTACTGTCCAAATTCTAATTTCCTATATGCTTTTTGATTGTCTTGTTGCTGTTTCACTAACATATGACTCAAATCTTCAGGACATATGCTTAGCATCTTGGTAAGCATGGTGTTGATTAAGATCCTTAATTCAGTAGATGTGTATATATATATGTGCTGTATCAGAATGGTATAACTAGGATTAATGCACTCTTTTCTTTATGGATTTCAGATTATCTTAATCCCATTTATAATTCGTTTCAGTGCTAAATTAGTATTATTTCCTTGAAAAATGAAGAGAAAAAAGCTCACTGAAACAGAGACACCAAAGTGGGCTGCAAACATCTCAATTAACATTTTTTATTAGTTGCATGTCCCTTTTTTTCTTGATAATCTTAAATTGTATACAGCACCAATTCATTTCATGGTCCCAGGAAAAAAAAAATGAGCAGAGATGTGGGAGGGCAGGGCAGAGTATATACCTGTACAACAGCGACAGCAGAGAGCAGCAAGGGAACAAGAATTTTAGCTCCCAAGGTCAAGGCTTAGATGATGTATGAAAAATCAGTTTAACTTCATGACGAAATACACAATTATTTCACTTTTATAGTCCTATACAGATTTTGGCTAGGATAGAGCTAATTTTCTTCATGATAGCTCAGACTGTGCTATGTTTTGTATTTGGAACTTCCTGCAGGGAGTAAAGCTAGCGGCTGTGTGGAGCGTTAGCTGCCTACCAGGGTTACACCACCATGCTTCCCAGAATAACACAGCAAATTCTTATTTTAGGGGGGTTTGTTTGTTTGTTTGGGTTTCTTGTGTTTGGTTGTTTGGTTTGTGGGGTTTCTTTTGTTCACTTTTTCTTTTTTTTCTGTAAAGTCAAGGTTTGTTAGTTGTTGCCATCTTAGATCTCATATATGAAATATGTAACTAGTGATCAGTCTGTGAAAGAGATGAGGAAAGCAAGCAGCTCTCTCACCTGCTAGGTATCAAGAATCTGAAGTCATTGTTAGACACGTCTTCAGTCAGCAAAACCAATCTATGTATTAAACCCAGAACTCTGTCTCATCATTCAGGCTGCACCAGCAGTATTCACATCAGTGAATACTGACCAGATGTACATCTGAGCTCCAAATTTTGCAGGGAGCTGGGACAAAGAGACCTAGCAAACATGTCCAGCAGGCTCACAGCGATATTTCTTGATCTTTCTGATCTGGAGAGTAGAAACATTGTGCTGAGAAAGAAGGCTTGTGGGTAGGGTACTGGTACTTAGAATTCTTTCATTCCCTCTGAACTGAAGACCTGAATAAAAGAGGTTGGAGGACGTAGATATATGGCATAGTTTAACTTCTGTCCTATATTTCTTATGGTGAAATGGACATTACTCTGTCCAAGTGTAGACTTTGTTCTTAAATTTCAAAAGGAAAAAGGAATAGAGCTGAACTGTGTTGTCCTAAAATGTTTGTTCCTTCATACACATATTCCACTCCTCAAGTCAGTACCAGCTTCTAGTGAGAGATGTGACTACAGTCACACAGTAGCTTCTGAGCCTGACATAATATATGTTTCCTCTTGATAGGACATACTGCCTTGAACTCAGTCTCATCTTAAATGTATGTTTCAACCACATTGTGAGCCAGGGGAATGTGTCTCCTCCTTGGTGTAAACAGAGAAATTGTAGTTCTGCTTGAAAAACATTCATCTGTGTAAGGCTAACCTCCATATTTCAACTGGAATGGGGTCATACCTGCAACAGCAATTTCAGCACAGCCTGGCAGCTGGAAAAGTTGAATAATTAAATCTCCTAGTTTGACTTTGTCTGCTGTAACTGTTGGGATTCTCCCAAAGTGAAAACATCAAGAGTCGTGGAAATCTGCAATGTGCAGCATTTATGTTGGCTAAGGATGAGGTAGCAATGTTTGATCTGTAACACTTGCAGTAAAATAGGACTTACAAGTTAGGATAAGGCCTAGAAATTTTCTGCATTCTTTATAAACACAGAATAAAGCCTAACTCTGCCTCTGAGTATATCCTGAGAAAATCATGCATAACTCTGCATGACTGCAGAACAATATATAACACAACATAGCAAAGAGTTGCTGCTGATCAAGCAATACCTATTTCCACTATGTTCAGCATGGATATAACCTCAGGTACTGGGGAAGCATTTCTTCCCATAAGAACAGCCTGCCAGCTGAGTAAGACCCTGGGAGGTGGAACTGAGGTTTCCAACCTGAAGGGTAAAGCCCTGGACAACTTGGTCTGACCATGCAGCTGAGCCTGCTCTGGGCAGGGCGTCAGACTTGAGACCTGAGGCCGTGGAGGCCCAAGTTGTCATGCAGTGCTACAGTTCTGCATGATTCTGTGAGTCTGTGAAGACATGTTTGCCTCATTATATCAAAGAAAGATACATCCCAAATTAAATATATCAGGATGATCTGCTTATTGGTCAGTTTCCAAGAGCAACAAAATGCAATTGCCATGAAATCCTTCCTGCAAAGGCTGATGTACTTTTGCTTGCCTTGCTTGTCTCTGAGCAAGCAAGAATCTGGCATGAGGCATAGGTTTTGTAAATATTTGTATGTCACTCCTCCTCTGACTGTTTGAGATTATTATTTTAAATTATGCTTTCTGTAGATATTTATGAAACCATTCCCTGAATATTCAAAATTTTATTATTGCAAATAATAAGCCTGAAAAGGAGATGTGAGTGGGAGTGGTCACCCCTGGATTTGGTTGTCATTTTTTCCATTTTTCCTTTCTTAACTAACAGTGACATATATTTTATGATAAGAGAGCTTGATTTTATTTCATCTGTGTTTTATCTGCTAACTATCCATGCCTACAATGTTGGGTATATTGTAATTTAAATTCCCCACTGGCTATTCTGGAATTCAAATTTACAGAACCTGACCTTGCAAGAGGCTTCTTATATAAACCTTTATCACTAACAATGCAAGTCTTTCTTCTTTGAACTTTTGAGAGAAGAAAAAGAGAAATTTTATTGCCTCGAAGCTCTTCCAAATATATTATTTTCATACAAGTATTTTAGACAACTTTAAATATCATTTTATGTATAATATTTATATTTCCAACTACCAAACATATCTCTCAAGCAAATCATCCCAACTATAGCACAAGTTTTCATTAATGTATATTTTGCAACGAAGCTACTCAAATGGCCCATATTGATCATAGGATAATAGAACGGTTTGGGTTTGAAGACACCCTAAAGATATTGGCACAGGCAGGGACACTTCCCACTAGACCAGGTTGCTCAAAACCCCGCCCAGCCTGGCCTTGAACACTACCGGTATTAGGGCAGCCACATCTTATCTGTGATACCTGTTCCTGTGTCTCGCCACCCTGGCAGGGAAGAACTTCTTCCTAATATCTAATCTAATTCTATTCTCTTACAGATTAAAGTCTTGTCACATCACCCCATGCCCTTATAGAAAGTCTTCCTCCAGCTTTCTTGTAGGCCCCCTTTAGGTACTGGAAGGATCAACCCTTTTTAAAGCATATTAATATTATATAAACCATGATTTATGGAAATACATTTTATAGAAAACTGTTTTAGAATATTTTACTACAAGGATTGTTTATAAATTTTCTGCTAATAATATTTAATGGAAAGGTAAGCTTGCAAATTTGAAATAATGAACAGCAGGAATATAAATTCTGAAATACTTAATTTGCCATTTAACAAAATACCTTAGAAGAACTGAAACATATAGTTTTATTCCAGAGTGACTCTGATGTTGCTAGGATATCACAGCTTGAACAGTCCAACTAATTTGATTTAACTGAATTACAAGTTTTAATCACTGAGTCACTGTGACAATAAACTTCATGTATATCTATAATAGTATGCTGCATTTATTCCTGAATACTGATGGACATCTCCAATTTTAAACAAGACTAGAAAAATGCTGTCTTATTTATCTTCCTATTCTCTCTTTGTGTTATGGTAATAAGCCTGTCTTACAAAAGTTTTGGAAAACTGTAAGTTAACTGCCAATGCTGAAGAGTCAATAGATCTGTAATGATCTTTGTAGGTCTGGATTTAGCTGTCTTGCAGACTTTTTTGAGAAGTATAACTAAAAGATATCTAGACTATATCTTACTGTGATTCAAACCAAAGTCTGAGTTTGATAATGTCTTATTTGTGAAAGTACACAGTGTAGTGTTTCTTAATATTCTCTTTAAATATATAGGAATAATGACCAAATTTATTTTTCATTCCTCTGCTTCCTATTTAAATCACAGCATCTGTTTTGCTATTCTGTCCTTAGAGAAGAAACAATCCCTTTCTTTTTATGTAACTCTCTTCCTCTTTGTATTGCAGCATTTGTGATCAGTGACAGCTCCCTCATTACTTAGCAGAAGTCTGTGCTGCTGGAGTCCTATCCTTTAAGAGGGGAAATGGAGGGAATAACCAGTTTCAAGGAAACTGACAACCTGAGGTCAGGTTACCTTCTTGCTTTCCTGCCTATAAATATTTTCATGGCAATTTCTTCATGAACCTTTTTGCTTTTGTTCTGTTACTATTGCATATTTTGACAGAAAGCAAGCATTTGGATCACACATGGAAACATTCTCTGTCACACGGAGGGGTACACCACTTGATGAGAACTTGGACCCTTTTGAAACAGAGTTCATCACTTTCTATGACAAAATTGAAACAAGGACAATAAATACAATCCCAAATTTGAATCAAGCAAGGTCTATGTGGCGTAGGAAAACACGTTTTAAACAGTCAGATTGACCTTACCTCTTTCACCTGTTGCTGCTCCTTGGGTGATCAAAAGCCTTACTGTATGTCATGCGAATGTTTCCATCCCTGAATACAGATCAGTAGCAAAAAAGGCTTTGCAACGTAACTACAGAGACAGGGGTCATTTTGTGAACAGAAAGAAAGAGCTGAAGCCATCTATTAAATAATTATATGTGAATTATTTTCTCCTCTGCAACCCAAAACAATCTGTTCCTGCTGATAGTCCTGATGCCACCACATCTGTTAATCCAAGAACTGCTGCTTTGACATCTACATATCAGTACCATTTATTAGTGATGGATTCTATTATGTTCCTCCTACAGACCCTTATTTGTCAATCATTTCCAACTAGAAGGACATAATTGGAAAAGAAGCTGAACTGATTTGACAGCATACTATGGGTTAGGCCTGTAGTCAGTGAAAATCTTTTGGCACTGATACAATGAAATATTAAGCAGGTATTTGGTAGGCATGAGTAAAGTCTAGAAGCAGTATCATATTAATTCTAAGTTAGATATCTCATTTTCAAAAGAATAATTTTTTATATCATTTCATGCATGTCATTTGAGTTAAAATATATGCAGTGAAACTTTTAATATTTTTATAGCAAGATTGCCACAAAACTAGTCAAAAAAAGACTAACTATAGAAAACCTTGAGTTTAAGTCGTTGCTCAAAATCTCTTCCTTCCAAAAAAAATCAATTAAGTGAAGAAAAAGTTATCAACATAAAATATATTGATTTATGAAAACTGTATGGAGTCCAAAGGTACCCAGAAGGTCATAATCTTATGTTTTAGTTCTTCTACTTTCAGGACTTTTAGCTGATTACAGCTTTTAAGACCAATCCCAGTTTCATCTACAGTGAGGTTCATTTGCCTCATAGAAATGTTGTGGGAATTGCAAGGAAATACTGGGGGGAAAAATCTGCCTGCTGTCTGTTCTATCCTTATTAAAGTTGAAGAGTTTACCAATCTGCCTGTTGTATGACAACTTTTGTACAGACCATACCTGTAATTTAGTAATGATTTGGGCTGCAAAGTTTACTCAAACCTTACAGGTTTGAGAAAATCAAACATGGATTTTATTAAGTTGAACTGTTTGCTATAACTGATATTACATTATCAACATAATATAATCAACATAAACTTGAGTAATAAGGAATTACAAATTCCATTGTAACAATATTACCATACTGAAGGAAGGTGTCATTAAAGGAATTTCTTTAGCCAGTCAGAATCTTTTGCTAATGCATACGAAACAATAGTTATAAAACCAATAGATAGATTTGACACAATAAAATACAAAAGGTATGGTTTAGAGGAAGCAATTTTACTTTTCTTCAGACTCATGCCTGTGTTAATTATGTCATGTTCAGTTATGATAAACAGCAAAAAATTGCTTTCCTCTTTTTTTTAGCAAAGTTACTACTTTTTACCCTAACTTCTGATTAAGGAAGTCTGAAATTCCATATGTTTGAGTGTGACTGATAAGAATTTTTTTCTTAAAACCCTCAGAAATCTTAGTCAGATGTTCACTGAAGCAGGTAGTGGTGGTGATGTAAGAATCCAATAGACTTTTACCATTCTGAAACAATACATCCCTCAGCTACCTAATAAAGTTTTAATTTTTGAAGTTATGTGAACCAAATTGGGATTTATTTTTGACTTTTCAATTTTAAGTTTTTAAAATATCAATTTTATTTTGATATAAATGAGAACAAAACTCTGCTGTCTGTGATCTTCATGAATCAGCATCAACAGTAAAGAAAAAGCTTCCAAAGTTCTAAATAGAACTATACTCAGGTATTCTTTTTTCAGGAAAAAAAGTTTACTATGTTTTTAAAAATGAAGGGTACAGCTGCAAAACCAAAGAAAGAAAAAAAAAAGAAAAAACCCACTTCTGTAATTCCAGGGTTTTGTCTGGTTTATAAACCAATTAATTTAATACTCTTTAGATATCTCAAATATATACAGTGCAGAAATAATAGCACTGTCTTTTTGACTTTATGAGGAAGAGTGACCAGCAGGAAACTACTAAATGATCCTGACCCACTGCTTGACACCTGTGAGACTACTCCTGGTGTGCCGTCCCAAGATATGGGCTCCTGGTGCAGGACAGACCCTGGTGAGTTCAGCAGAATGTCCTTGTGAGGGTCATTATTAGAGCACAGGATGCACAAGGAGATGCAGAAGGTACTGAACTGGCTCAGACTGGAAAAGAATATGGGAAGGGGAGACCATACTGCTGTCTATAATTACATGGTTGGAGGTTGTAGGCAAGTTTGGGTGTATGTGGAGTGGCTGCATCTTCTCAGATATTCATGATGGAAGGGTGAAAAGCAATGGCCACAAAGCTAGAGTATGTGAGACTCAGCCTTAAAAACCTTTATCCCTTTACCAATGACAGAGATTAAACAGGCCCAGAAAGACTTTGAGACAACCATCCACCAAGATTCATCTGGTTATGACACTCGAAAATATGCTCTAACTAGCCTTGCTTTGAGCAGCAGATTGGACCTGATGAACCCCAGATGTCCTTTCTAACCTACTTAATGCTGTGCTTCCGTTATTAGTGGTCAAGCACATTTTACACTTATCCATGCAAGTGTAATACATTCTTTTTTTTCCCAAAAAATTTTTTGGGTTTTTTTTGTTTTTTTCTTTTTTTTACAGAAATGAGAAACAAGCATAGCTTAATGGGTTTTTTTGTATACCAATTAAAAATATTATACGAACAACAAAAGCATTCTTCTCTTGCCTATCTGTACTACTGCCAGCTTGACGATACATGAGAAACAACTACCTGAGTTTAAAGTATTAATTTGATAATTAGTGAGCGCTGTCATTTCATTCTCCAGCATAGCACAGTCCCTAGTGCAAAGGTTCACAAAGATGCTAAGAACTTATTTGGAAGGTTAAGACTATGTCTTAGTGCTTCAATACTTTTCTGAACTATGTCAGATATTCAGATATTAGAGCATAAACTCATCATCTTGCTGAAACTATAGGCCACACTAATTAGTGCATGTTAACACCTTCATCACTTCTCCTTTTGATACCAGGAATTGCTTTTTTAGAAGTCAGTGTTGTCTGTTCTATCCTTATTAAAGTTGAAGAGTTTACCAAATTATATGCCAAAGTAGTTTTCAAGATGTTTTCCTATTGGAGTGGTATTAACTGGCTGAAACTACACTTGTTGGAGGCAAAAATAATTTGATAGAAAACTAAGCAGACTTTGAAGCTACCTAACTGGAAGAGATTTCTGCTTTTAACTATTTTCCCTAAAACAAATTTTCATTCTGAGGAGTTTTTTTTTTTGGCTGCCGTAAATATCTTTACTTTCGTATTTTGAGTTTCTGAGTTTTCTCTGTGAAGCACTGCAAACTTAACATTTTACAAAGATGTGCCTTTGATTTTTTTAAAGGCCTTCCTTAGTTGTTTCCCCGGCACAGTTTTATCTCTGATGAAGTCAAGGAGAAAAAAGGTTCTCCAGAGTGACAGCATATAACTTCTTTGAAACTAGGTGTGTGTCAAATGCCAAACCCAGAAACAGAATTTCTCATGGTAAAGTTCAAAACATTGCCTTTCAGATCTTTTATTCTTCTTGCTGAAAACAATAAGCCAAGAAGCAAATCCTAAACCCCTCAATATATATGACTCCTGACTTTAAGATACATGGCTTTAACTTAACCATTACCTTTCTTCTCCCTTATCAATCTAAATCTAGATCAAATGTCAGTCCAAGAAAAAGTGCTAAAGTTTTCTTGCCCATATGAATGTAAACCCAGAAGTCCATGCAGGTTAGCTGCAAGAGTGCACAGCTCACCTGGGAGTTGAACCGGTATGTATATGCCTCCAATATTTTCCTGTGATGACGCCGATACATACATATATGTTTGCATATGTTGGGTTTTAATTCAGCTGAGGTATATAATTATTTGTGTTAAACTGGGTAAGTATTTCTGAGGTTTTTATCAAAGAGCTAACTGCATTTATTCAAGATAACGCTTTACATTCTCTGAAACTTCAACAATATAAGATATGGTTAGAAGACAACCGTTGCTTGAAGATGCATGTGCACGAGTGGCTAAGGTATTTACCAGCAGGTAGTCTGGGAGGCTACCAAAACAAGATCTCTGAATGCAAGTTGAATTTATATATGTTAAACTAAACATTGAGTTTCCCTTACTATTTAGAAGTGTCGTTTGTCAGTAACCTTCATCCTGCTTTTGAGTATTGGCTTAACTGAAATAATAGAATCATAGAATAGTTTGGGTTGGAAAGTACCTTTAAATGTCACACAAATCCCTTTGTTCTCATGGGTAAACTACTTAACTTGTTTCAAAATAATTTTCTTTAAAACATAAATCTGATCTATCATAGACCTAGTGGTAATTTCATTACCTCATACCACTTACAGTATCTTAAAAATTGGGGAACAATATGTCTGATTTGAAAGATCTTTCTGCTAAAAAGAGCTGCTTCATAAAAGAATGATTGCTTTGAATTAATGAAAAAAAAGTAACACACTGTCATAGACAGTCAAGATGTTCTTGAACTTCATACGAATTCAGTACAATAGGGCATCAATGACAAGCCTTTTTGCAGACAAGCTGGAATAAGCCGTAAGGAGCAGATGGGAATATATCTGTGGGATTGCCGTCTTTGTGCAGATATTCGATATTGTGCTGATTGTTTAGAATTATTAAGAACAAAACCTGTATAATCAGGTTATTCTGACCAAATAATGGATAGAATTACTAAAAATTTATCTTACTTGTTGACATAAATACTTGCTCCTGACTTCAGTAAACTTACATACAGTTTCATTCTACTTTACATTTTGTTAAAATAAGAGTTAGCTGGGAAGAATTTTCTTGTCACAAGAAAAAAAGTCAAAGACAGGCCTTGGAGATGATGGAAAAAAAGGTTCCCCTTGCAGAGAAAATTGTAGAATAGATTCCCCTAAAAAATTGCTCAGAATCAATAGAATAAAAAACACATTTTAAAGTGTCTTTTTTTCCAGGATGCAGAGGCTTTTCATACTGGTATCTGTGACAGGTAATGCCTGGTTTATATTTTAAACCCTATTTCTGTGTTATAAACCTGAAAAAACTAGTGTCTGGGTTATATGAGACTTTTTGGAGAGGGGAAAGACTGTTCTTTCCCAGGAGAAACACTGAGACTATGCATAGAAAGAAAGTTTTAAAGGACATAAGTAAGAAGTTTCTTACTGTGAGAGTGGAGAGAGACTGGAATGGGTTGCCCAAGGAAGTTCTGAATGCTCCATCCCTGGTGTTGTTCAAGACCAGGTTGGACAGAGCCTTGAATGACATGGTTTAGTGTGAGATGTCCCTGCCCATGGCAAAGGGGTTGGAGCTAGATGATCTTAAGGTCTG
>JANHGB010043254.1:53883-64205 GCA_026283785.1 Coracopsis vasa | reverse complement strand
CAGAAGTTCTTCCCTGTGAGGGTGGTGAGGCACTGGCACAGGTTGCTCAGAGAAGCTGTGGCTTCCCCATCCCTGGCAGTGTTCAAAGCCGGGTTGGACAGGTCTTGGAGCAACCTGGTCTGCTGGAAGGTGTCCCTGCCCATGACACGGGGTTGGAACTGGAAGAGCTTTAAGGTTCCTTCCAACTCAAACCAGTCTGGGATCCTATGACCCAAGTTTTTTAGTCTTCTCCTTTAAAGTATTCATCTGTTTTGTAAAAGGTAATGTGGGCATTCAACAACTTGTGATCCAATTTCCCATTAACCTCCCATTTTCTAAGCACTGTCTCTGTAGACATTATTTCACATATTTCCAATCAGCTTGGTATTTTCATGTATCTTGTTTTATAGTGTTCTAGTTCTTCCCCACATCTATGGCCAAAGTCCTCAATTAAATCATAATCTTGAAATGAAGCCTAAAATCTGTTTTTTCCCTTCTGTTCAAATGCCTTTGAGACTTAATACCAAAAGTGAAAATATTTTGAACTGAGCTACCTGAAACTGTTTATAAATTCACAAAGTGAGTAAAGTGTCCACCTCTTCAGGGGATTTTTGTTAAAAGATAATAAAACGAAGAAAAAGCCTTTGTTCCTCAGGGCTGTGCCTGTGATTAGAATACAGAACTTTTTCTGTTTCTTTTTCTCCTTCTTTCTGTGAGACACCTGGAAATCTACCCATATGCTTTTCATCTGCTAGGATAAGCAGGTAGCAGTGCTTCAGCAACATGCAGAATTAAAGAGTATAAATGCTTGTGACAAAGATGTGTGGTTTTCTCTGCACACTTCTAGCACTTGTTATATGCGCTAGCATTAACAAGCATCAGAACTGGAAACATCTTTAAGATGTGTTTTGTGCTAAAAGTATGCAGAGCATAAAGCTCTCTATCTTTTAAATACATTACGATAGCTTAAAAAAGCATAAAGTTTACCTGTCAAGTCTAGTTCTAGAGCTTGAGCTAAACCCTGAAAGGACCCTGAGATCATTTCATTTCGCTTCCTGTTTGTTAGTCCCTTAAATCTTTTCATTAGGGAATGTTTGGGAAAACCAAAAATAAAAACGGGGAAGGGGAGGTATATTTGATACTTGTTCTTTAAAACTGGAGAGAGCAGCATGGGGGTCAAGAACAGAAACCTGGCACATCTGAAAATGCATAGAGTAGTTAAAGGATGAGACTCTAGCCATCTCTTTGTGGGCATCAGTGACCCAAGTAACTGTGACTGTTTTGTTGTAGAAGCTGTTGCATTGGAAGAAGGGGAGGTTTTGCATGTGTCTCTTGCAGTCAGATTTTCAGGAGTGCTAGAGTCCAAACTCTTATTTGAAGTCACTCTGTGAGATGTCAGTGCTCAAAATCAGGCTCCAGGACTTGGTAACTGAAAAGGAGTTGAAGAATCTGGGTCTCAGCTAAAGCAAGAGACTTGTTGGTGCACTCTGATTTGCCAACCAGTGGAATTTTACTTTTTATTTTATTGGCACACTGTTTATTCCATTTCAGATGAGTCTCTTGCCCACCCGGAATACCATGGTGTTTAACTTCTGTCAGTTTTGATCTGCTTTGCAGGTGGTGCTTCATCACCTTTGGCTACTTGTTGGTGAAGAAAAAGTGTGGGTTGTTTATTACGTGCTTGAAAAAAATAGAGATTTGTGCCAAAATGAAGCTGCATGTTGTCCTAAAGTTTATCATCTGGTGTCATTTTCAGAATCAACAGAGGAAGAAAAGAGGATAATTACATTTAATCCATTTTAATAGAGAGATTGTCAAAAACCACTGAAAATTATGTTGATTTTTTCCAACCCTGATTTGTCTTTTGTTCCACCAAACAAATCTTAATTATCTTTTGTAGTAGAAGTGAGAGTCAGCTCTTCTATCATTGCTCTGTGTTTTGTTAAATAGCTTGCCAGAAAAAAGCACCAGCAGTGTAATTAGATTAATCCAGCACTCCGTGTGCTGTACAGTACTGAGGGCTGGTTCCTGGACTACTTCCCTTCACTAGATGCATTTTTTAGGAGGAGTTTTTGTTCTGATTGAGAGACTTGCTGAATAACAAGACTAATCTCTAGTGCACTTGGACTCCAAGCTGTTTTGGTACCCTGCTGACGTTGCACAGCTAATGACCTGGGCCAGAGTGTGCTTCCTAATGAGAAAAGTGATTTAAAGATTGTACCAAAGGACACAATTGTAATTAAGTGCCATTGAGCAGTTGAAGCACTCCAGTGCTGCAGTGCTGGCTACTTGTGTGGATTGGTTTGCTTTGTTCTTTCATGTGCTAGGTGAACTGGAGAGGAGAGCTGTATAGCTCCTATTGTTTTCCTGAGCTTCCTGTTCCCTCTGCCTCCCAGTGTCCAGAATAACATGGAGCTGGGGTTGAAAAGCAATTGGCAGGAGCCTCCTGCCAGGCACTGGATGGAGAAATCTCTCTTTGTAACCCAAAGAGAGATTTCTCTCTTTAGAACTTAAAGGAACTTAAAGGCTAGGTGCTGAGTCTGACCCAAATGAATTGCCAGAACTGCACAGTTAATGGTTGATGAAATTAGCACCTGCAGAGCTCCTGCCTGAGTGACGTGGAAGCGCTTTGTAGTGTGTGAAAAATATGGAATTATTTGTCTCTTATCAACATTCATTTGTGGAGATGTCAGAAGTCCTCACATGACTCCTCCTTTGAGTGAGTTTCTCACACTTATTGGCCAACTGTCATTCACTATTTGTTACTGGAGCTGAGGAGTTTAAATAAGAGTCTTCGGTCTTTGCAGTTCCCTTTTTTTATTTTCAGCTGCCTCTTTTATTCTGTTTCTGTTCTTTTGTGCTACTCATGGAATTAATCCATCTTCTTGCCTTTCTGTGCAGAAGCAGAGATTTATGTGCTATGTCTCCTCAAAGACTTGTTCTTATTTCTCTACTTTGTAGAAAGATTCAGCATGCTTCATTAATTTTTATCCTGGTTTTAAGATTAAATTGTTTCTGATGTTTAGACAGAAAAGCTATTAGAACTTTTGAAACTAGCTTTTGTAATGCCGGAATAACCTGGCAATATCCTTCAGCATTTGCCTTTTCTCTAGACAGAATGTGGTTATTCTTTCTTTTGCTTCTCAGAGGACATCCCTTCAGTACTTCTTCAGCCACTTTCTCCTAAGGTATTTTAAGACTGCTTTTGTGCTAGTGCTGTGAAATCTCAACTAAGGAATACCATGAAGTGATAGACATGCAGACGAGGATGTTCAAAGCCGTTCTGTCATTATCTTTAGTTTGGCATTGCCTAAATTATCATTCGTCATTATGATACTACTACCAGTAAGCAGTCCATCACAATTAAGCAAGGAAACGCCAACTAAATAGACTGTATTGTGACTTTCCCTTTGCAACCAACCCTCCCCAAGTAAAATTCCCTCTTTATTAAACTAATGGGTTTTTTAATCAGAGTTCCATACCTGAAGCAGATGCCCTATTCTGAATATACACATAATAGGGATACCTGGATTCTGCTGCACTGAGATACTTCTTGGGTCTTCTGCTTTTCGTGTCTTTTGTATTGAGCTATTCCATTTAAAATATTAAATCTGGATGTTCCCATTATGATGTCTGGTTATTGAAATAGCCAGGCAGAAGGTTAATGTGAAAAGTGGTTGGTTTCAGTCTTTGATTTCCTAGCTAATGTACGTTTGAATTATGATTGCTTGGTAACATCTTTATAGGTACCAGGAGAGCACTCCTGGTCCAATGTTGCTGAATTATATTGAATATCAGATGTAAAAGTAAGCACAGGCATTTTAATTGTTGATTGCTTCTATTCTGGCATTTAGTGTGGTGTTACAAGCATGACAGCATTGGTGCACTGAGACACACAAATCCCATAATGGAGAAATGTGGGAAAAATAGAAGAGGAGGAAGGGAATGCACAAGGGGAGAGTAGGGGCAATGGAGCGTAGGAGAAATTGCTGGCCTGAGAAATGGTGGGCACACAAAAGGAGATGATGGAGGTAGGGGAAAGGTGGGAGGGCATGTGAAGAGTATGTTGAAAACATGGAAGTGTTGCTGTGCGTATTCACTCCACAAAAATAAAACTCTGCCAATACCATGACAACTAGACTGAGACTCTGAGGTACCTCTATATGCCCTGAAGCAGTTGTGTGCGTACCTGCTCCTGGTGCTTTAGTGATACTGTCTCCCCTTAAAAGCTATAGGAAAAGTTTTTGGGAAATGAAACCATCTGAGATGAGCTCAATTGGTCGCAATCAGATTAGTCAACTCAGTGCTCAAAGATCCAGGATTTGTCAAGATTATCTTGACATCTGAAGTGCCAGATGAGTGAACAACCTTGCTTTGGGATACCAAATTTGGGGTCATTTGACACAAGATTTATGGGTTTTTTTAACTCTAACCATCGCTTGTAGGTTTTTCTGAGCAATGGAAATGTTCCTCTTCTGCTTCAAGAGCCCATAAACTCCTGAGCAGAAGAGGTGAAGAGGTCCCTTGTGCATCATGGGTTGGTGCTATACTTGGATATGAACCCCCTGTGCAGGCTACAAAGTCTAGTTCTTTCTTGCTGCTGTTGTAAAACTGTGCTAATTCTGGTATATATGAAATGCTCTGTGGTTGAGAAAGGAACAGAGAGAGTATCTACTAAGTGTTGCAGTGTGCTAAGTCAGGGTGACTTTCCATCATGCCAGCAATTGCTTCTGTGAAGTATGAGATGTAGTGGCTCTCACTGACAGTGTAGCTTGGAAATCTATGAGTGCTTTTCACAAATAGAGATCACATACTATCTGATCATGTGAAATCTGATGTTGTTGTAGATCATTGCTTAAGTAGGTAACCAGGTATGGTTACCTACTAATTTTGTATTAAAGATTGGTTGCCTTATACATGTGAGCAGTCCTAGAAACTGCTTGCAATCCCCTTTCCAATGAGAGGTGTCTGCATCATTAGTCACCTCTACTTTCTTCTTCTCTAACCCACCACAATGAGATATTTAAAATTAATTTTATCCCAGCCTTTTAAGCCAGTAGGTAAAGCACTGTCCTGGTGAGCAGGAACAAGGAATGCAAATGTTTTCCAGCTATGGAGATAATAAACAGGTTTCCAGTTCCTGTGCTAGGGCGCTAACAAGGCTTCAGAGAGATGCTTCTCTGTTGCTGCCTCTTAATTTGGGACTTGACCGGTGGGAAATAAGAAATAAACTGAAGTGTGCATCAGCCACAAGATTCTTTGCTTTAAGAACCCTGAGCTGTATTGGAGCTAATTGATCTAAAGATGGAAGGCAACAGATTCCATTTTCAATTCCTGGAACCATCAAGTTTACAAAGAACAACTACTCTTTAATGTAATAAACACTCTCCTTGAAAAGAGTGATTAATCCTGACTCCCCTTTGAACACTGAAGGGTTTGTGCTATCTGTGACACAGGGAGAGGGTAATTCTGATGTTAGATTCTAGCAGTGATGTGACAGTGACTGCTTTCTGGTGGTGAGCAGACACAGCTGTGACTACTAACTTCCAATCAATAGTAATTTGGGTGATAATTTCTTCAGGCACTGCAGACTGACCTCAGGTTTACATTACGGAATTGTACATTAATTCCAATAAATCACACAACCAACCAATATCATTTGTACACTTGGTACAATAAAATATAATACATAAAGAGAATGCACAATGAGCTATTATTGAGTCATTATAATTCATACCTTCCACGAAAGTGAATAGGAAAAATGGAGAGGAGTTGTTATGGTAAAGTTGCATAATATCTTTGATTTGCAGGATAAAGTCTATCCTCTGTCATGTTATTTTAGGCAGTAGCGAATTCCTGAGTGTTAGTGCTGACTTGAAGGTTCTTGTATGAAAGCATTTTAACTGAAAAATTCGGGGCAGAAAATGTTAGTGTGGGTCTTTTTTCTTCTTTTTTTTCCTAGCTCTGCATAGATTTCTCTCACTCAGTGCTGGCAGATGATTTAAAGGCCTGTGATCTTGACTTTTTGCTTGTATCTCATGTTGCAGTCTCTGCCAGTGTCTTACCAATCCTTTTGTCTTCTGTCTTGTCATGATCATCTTGAGCTATGCCCTGTCATAGACAGTCATATAAATCCCCAGTGAGGTGCTTAGCGCTGTGTTTCCTCTGATGTTCTGTCCCTTGGCTCTGACTTGTGGTTCCAGGATGATTCAGGAGTATTTCTTACATCTTCTTGGGGCTTTCGACTTCAAGCCTCCAGCCAGTTTTATTGAATCTGGATCTTGCTGAATCTGAAAGGAAAACCTTAACCTAGTGTGCACATGCTAGATGTAGCTCCAGACAGGACCCCTGTACTGCTTTAACCGTTTATACTGGTACTTGTTCTGGTGAATCATGACAGTGCAAAACTTCTCACTCTCAAAGTGGCCCAATTTAGGTGAATAATGAAGGTAGCTCTCATTAGTGGCCCAGCAAAGTGTGCTTTTGGAGCACTGTTGGAAAAGCAGTTCAGCACAAGCACTTGGTACACATCATCTGTTTTTTATGCAGGATTCTTGGTATTTCTGAGCTTCTTTCCCATTATTGTTCAATGAATGGAGATAGTCATAGAGTGATAGACTCATGGAATGGTTTGTGTTGGAAGGAACCTTAAAGCTCATCCAATTCCAACCCCCTGCCATGGGCAGGGACACCTTCCGCTATACCTGGTTGCTCCAAGCCCCATCCAACCTGGCCTTGAGCACTTGAGAGAGAAGTTACATCAATCAGAAAAGAAGTGATCCATGCTGTGCAAAGGGCACAGGTAGGTGCGAGAGAGAACTGGCTGGCCCAGGAAGTGGTGGAAATAGGGTGCATATTTTCCTGCAAAAAGGGGTCCTAATCATGGGAGCTTCAGAGAGAGAGAGGGGAGAGAAGGTCATGGAGTAAAGGAAGATTTGAAGCCTTAAGCTCATTAGAACTAGAGTTGACTCCAGACTGGCAGAGCTCATAGTGAAGGAGATAAGGTTGCACAGAGCTGGACTGATATCCTTTCTGGGAGGTTTCACATAGCTTATGTCAAATTCCTTGAATTGCCATATATCCAAATACAGAGCCCCAGACAAGTACAGTACAACAGTGGAGAGCAGTATCTGAGGTGGAAAGTCTTGGGTTGGTTATCCAGTCAACATAGCTAAACTTTAAATCTGCTTTCTTGGTCACAGATCCACAGATTAATCTGTTCAAAACAAAGTCAGCTATAGCATCAGACCACATTCCTCAAGACTTTAGTCCAGTCCTGAAAGTCTCCAATCACATGGACCACACAGCCTCTTTGGGCAAGCTTTTTACTGTTTGACCACTATAATGAAAACTTGTAATGTGTGGGCACACAAAGTGGAACAACCTGTGGAGAAAGCTTTTGTATTGCATCAGAAGTTGCTCATGAAACATGCCACTGGGTGACTTACTTGATGAGTGTAAGCGGGGAGAGCTGTAGAGAGAAGCAAAGAGAGTTCATACAAAGCATGAATATGGCACCCTAGTCAGCAAACCCATTTAATAGTGCAAGAGCAAGCAATTACCAAAGTGGAATTTGTCCCCCAGAGCTAATTTGCTCTTTGATTGGCCCCTTCCTTTTGAGTTCCCAAAGGGAAAGCATCTGGGTGAGCCCTTCATGAACAGTCTGCTTGTTCAAGAGGAACAGGCACTGATCTACCTCAAGCCTCAGGATGCTACCTCTCAACTTCAGTTTATCAAGTGCGCTCTTCACTTCTAACTCCAATTTTTCTGTTTTGTGAGAAGTGGGTAGTGCAGTGTGTGAGCTGGAGGTACTGCGGTCAGGACTTGCTAAGTAATGATGGAATCATTAGGAAGAAGTTATGCGAGACATGTTGAACCAATTTAATTTTCAGATAGTTGCTGTGGATTGTGGTTTTGTATTACTTGAAGAGCGTTTTCTGAATACACTTCACTGGCTTCATGTAGCCTGAGTGTGTTGTCATTAAGAGCTGCTATGTTAGAACAGCATCAGTGTAGGTATCCTGAGCCCTGAACTGCATCTTTTCCTGTCTCTGCCTTCTGCACTCTCATGGTCCCAGGCAAAGGCTCAGCTGAGCACCCTGTTCCTTGTTGCTCTTTCCCAGATCCCTGATAGCATTTTACCTTCCTAAAGACTTTTCCCTGAAACAAAGTTGTCGTAAGGACCCATGCTAGATTTTTTTGACTATGCTAGCTTTCCTTTAGGATACATTACCAAACGTTTTAGCTGTTTTCTATATTTTCATAATAGTATGAATGAATATCAGTTAATTAACATGTATTCCCTCAAAAAGATAAACCTTTCAAGAAACTTTTGGGGTGTTTTTGTGACTTGTTGATGAAAGTGCACTTCAGGTGTGATCTAACAGATCTACTTGTTTATTTTTATAAATGTGACCACTGGAGTCGGTGTGTCAGAGTTTTCTGGGGGAAGATGCTACGTTCTGTGGTGCTTGTGTCCTGTGAACTGCCTACATGAATGCTGCTTGGCCTCCTCCTTCTGAGCCTACTAAGTTGGGTTTGGTGTTCCACCTGGATAACTGCTATTCTGTCAGCCTGACTCATACTGCCCTATCTATTGAAGTAGTTTTCCTGTATGTATTACAGGACCCTTAGTGAACAATTCTGCCACAAGCAGCAGGAAAATTCAAGGTTAGCAGGGTTTAACACAGGAAAAGAATAACCAGGAAAGGCAGAGTTGTGTTGGAAAGTAATGTAAGATGTACTATTTTTTGAAATAATTGGATTCTTTTGAGAATAGATATATCAATGACAGGTAATGGCTAGCTGGGACACAAGAGGAGTGTCAAGATAAAAAAAGGCTTTCAGTGAAGAAGGACAATTAATCAAATTAATAATTTAAAATAATGGCACTACGGCAGAAATGAATCCCCAGCTGCTTCCACTGGTGACACTGGTGGTGCCAACATGATGATAACAGTTGGTGGATTTCTAGTGAGTCTCAATTAAGTGTATAAAATACTGTCAAGTATGCTTTAAATGTATTTCAACAGAAGTGATTGCTGTAAAAGGTCTATTAATGTGAGAGGGGGTGACTGTTTCAGCACATGAAAGCAAGGGAGAAAATGGGAATAATGAGAACAAGCAGGAGACAGATGATCTTATGATAGGGGATGATGGTTTTAAATTCATTCTATGTGTGCTTATCCACTGGAAGGATGACCTCTAAAAAAGTTTAAATGGCCAGTGGTGATGGCTTTCAGAAGCTCCTCAGGCCAAAACAGCAAAAATGCATAAATGTCTGTAAAAGTGAAGTATTGATTAGTATGAAACTTCATGAGGGATCCGGAGAATCTGCTGGAGCAAATTCATGTTTTCTTTTCTGGTTCAGGACTCTAGTTGCAGCAGTGCCTCTTGAGACCACATTCTCCAAAGCACTGTACTTAATACTGGCATCTGGGAGGAGCTTAATGCTTTCCTGTTCATCAGAAAGCTCTATCACAGTGACAGCACTTTGTAATTACTGAGGTGGCATCATCAGTCAAAGAAGAATAACCTCTAGATGCAGAATCTATCTCTGTGCCAGAAGGTGAGGGTGCTGCTTTATCACTGCCTCTAAGGTTCCCTATGCTTCCACACTATTAATGAGTGCAATATCTTGTCATATGGGAAGGAATTCTTTTAATTTTCAATTTTAGTACATTTTGTAGGAAACAAAAGTCCTGGTCAAATCATTATAGATGAGATGGGAAACCAGAGGACCCCTCTGGTAATAGTGCCAGCTGTGTGACTTTGGTTTTGCTTTCTTTACTGAAGTGAGGTGTTCTGCTAACAAGAAGTGTTTAAAAGTTCAAAATAAAAATTAGTATTAGTTTATGTGGCATGATCTGTGTTGGTTTATAGGTCAGGAGTTTGTCCTCTGATCCTTAATCATAAGCACTCCAAGGGCTGTCACCTATTGGAAGGCAATGTTCAACACATTCAGGCTGCTTCTTTACAGAGGGTGCAACCCTTTCTCCTCACTTCCCAACCCAGCCTTTCTAGAGTGCTTATCTCCATCTAGCACAACCCGCCAAACATGGAAGCTCTCTCATCATACTTCTGTAATTCCAATGGGATCAAAGCTATGCACCTCCTAATCCCTCCTGTTTTGTTCCCTATGATGTATGTACTTGTGTTCAGGGAATTGAGATGGGATCTTGCTGTGCTGCGTTCACAAGAATGTACCAGTGCCCCCATTTCTTGTCAGGCTATCATCATTCCTAAAATACCTAGAAAAGGCGAGACTGAGATGAGCTCTTAGGCAGAAGTTCTTCCCTGTGAGGGTGCTGAGGCGCTGGCACAGGTTGCCCAGAGAAGCTGTG